>PVJA010021438.1:0-35587 GCA_004027025.1 Myocastor coypus | reverse complement strand
AACTGATCTGATGATGAAAATATGTAATATAACCATTGTTAAATTTAAGCAATAAAAAATTGAAATTTGAAAAAAAAAACAAAGGGGAAAAGAAAAAAAAAGTAATGTTGATTCAGAACGGTTAATGTTTAATTGTTTGATCAATCTTATATAACTATATGTATTAATCTAAACTGATCTGATGCTGAAAATATGTAATATAACCATTGTTAAATTTAAACAATACAAAATTGAAACTTGAAAAAAATGTATTTTCTACCAAAGAAAGAAGAAAGGAGAAAGGGATTAATCATCTATAATTTAATAATAATATGTAATTATGCATGTCTAAGTGGTAGCTCACAATAAAATTTAAAACGCTCAAAAAAAAAAAAAAAACTAAAGAATTTCATAATGATAAAGCCAACCCTACACAGACGACTAAAAGTTATTCTAGAGGGGGACCAAAATGACCAGAAATCCATCAATAAGAACGGAAAGAATCCACCAAATAAGGCAAACAATTAAACACAGAAGAAAAAAGGGCAAACAATAGCAGGTAAATAACACGTCAAGCATAAGTCAATATGCTTCAATTATAAGCACAAATGTAAGTGGACTCAATTCACCAATTAAAAGAAATAGACTGGCACAGTGGATTAGGAAGCAAAAGTCAACAGTATGCTGCATACAAAAAAACACACTTAACTCATAAAAAAACTCATAGGCTGAAAGTTAAAGGATGGAAAACAATACTACATGCCCCAGCACCTCAGAACAAAAGCATGGGTAGAAATCCTACTGTCTGACAGTCTCAACTTCAAGCCAAGAATGGTCAAATGAAACAAAGAAGACTGGTTTATATTTTCTGTAAATTTCTTGTAGAATTCATCAGTGCATCCATCAAGACCTGGACTTTTCTTTGTTCGTATATTTTTATTACATTTTGTATTTCATTGGCTATTACGGGGTTATTGAGAGTTCTTATATCTTCTTGATTAAGTTTTGGTAATTTTATCTTTCTAGGAATCTGTCAATTTCTTCTGTGTCTTCCATTCCATAAGAGTAAAGACTTTATTCCCATAGCACTACATACTGATTAGGGGAAAAATTCAAGAGGAAGTGGTAACACACATAAACCTGTATGCACTCAACAAGGGAGCACCCAGCTGTATAAGAAAAATCTAAAGGACACGAAAATCTAATACCCAATACCACAATCTTAACAGGAGACCTTGACACCTTATCCCAAAGAGATAGGTCAAGCAGACAAAAAATTAGCAAAGAAGTAGCAGAACTGAAACAGAACTTGGAACAACTGGAATAAATGGGCATATACATAGTGTTCCATCCAGCTACTTCTCAATACACATTTTTTTAGCTTCACACAGGACATTTTCTAAAATAGACCACATAGTAGTCCATAGATCATGCTTAAGTATACGCAAGAAAACAGAAATTAGTCCATGCATATTATCTGAACACAGTGCAATTAAACTGGAAATAAATGACAAACGAAACCACAAAACCCCAACAATACATGGAAATTAAATAGCACCCTTCTCAGCAACCAATGGGTTACAGAAGAAATTAAACAAATAATTAAACAATATCTGCAATTTAATGAAAATTCAAGCAGAACTTATCAGAATTTATGGAATGCAATGAAAGCAGTTCTTACAGCAAAATTTATAGCTCTGAGCTCACACACTAAGAAAACAGGAAACGAATACTCTTAGGCAGCACCTAAACTGACTGGAAAAGGAAGAGCAAACGAAACCCAAAGCCCAAAATGGGAGGAAATTATAAAGATTAGAGCAGAAATTAATTCAATTGGGACAAAGAAAACAAACAAAGAATTAATGAATCAGAAAGCTGTTTCTTTGAAACATTAAATAAAACAGATAAGCTCCTAGATAACCTTATCAAAAAGAGTAAAGAAAAAACTCAAATTCAAGCAATAACGGGGCCAGGAAGATAGCTTAGAAGCATAAGCACTTGTCTGGCAAGTGCAAGTTCCTGAGTTCAATCTCACGTACTGAAAAAAAAGTTAGAGACTACTCTCAAGCAATAAAAAATGAAAAGGGTGAAATTAACACAGACCCAGGGGAGATTCAGAGGATTATCAATAGCTACTTTGAAAGTCTTTACTCTCACAGATTGGAAGACACAGAAGAAATGGACAGATTCCTAGAAAGGTACAAATTGCCAAATCTGAATCAGGAAGACATAAGAACTCTCAACCCAGTAATAGCCAATGAAATACAAAATGTAATTTTATATATATATATATATATATATATATATATATATATATATATATATATATATTACAAGTCCTGATGGGTTCTACAAGAAATTTACAGAAGATGTAAACCAAATACTTCTCAAAGTCTTCAATGAAATTGAAAAGGAAACAGTCTTCCCAAAATCATTCCTGGAGATACCAAAACCAGAGAAAGACACAACTAAAAAAGAAAACTACAGGACATTCTCTCTCATGAATACAGATGCAAAAACACTCCATAAAATCCTCTCAAATAGAATTTAGGAAAACATTAAAAAGATTATACACCATGCATGACCAGGTAGGAATCATCTCAGGGATGTGAGGATGGTTCAACTTACATAAATCTTTATACGTAATACATTATATCAATAGAGCCAAATCCAAAGTCCACATGATCATCTCAATTGATGCAGAAAAGGCTTTTGACAAAGTCTAATACTCATTCATTTTCAAGGTCCTACAGAAACATGGAATAGAGGACCTCTACCTCAATCTGCTAAAAGCCACCTATGACAATACAATAGCTAACATAATTCTAAATGGGGGAAACTGAAGTCTTTTACTCGCAGATCTGATATAAAGCAAAGATGTCCTCTATCATCACTTCTATTTAATATACTCCTGGAATCATTAGTTAAAGCCATTATAAGAGAGAGAAATAAAAGGAAGAACATGTAAAGAAGAAGTTAAACTATCATTATTTGCAGATGATATGATAGTCTACTTAGAAGACCAAAGCACTCCACCAAGAAGCTGCTAGAATTAATACGCAAATTCAGCAGCATATCAGGATACAAAAGACAATACCCAAAAGCCCATAGCATTCCCCTACACAGATAACAAACACACTCACAGAGAAATTAGAAATTAGCTTTTATAATAGCACTGCGGATAAATGAAATACTTAGGAATTAATCTAACTAAAGAAGTAAAAGTTCTTTTCAATGAAAGCTACAGTACTCTGAAAAAAAGGAGATGGTAGAAGATTTCAGAAAAAGGGAAGATACTCCATGCTTCCAGCATTGTGAAGATGGTCCTACTCCCAAAATTGCTGTACAGATTTAATGCAATCCCTATCAAAATACCAACAACATACCTCACAGACCCAGGAAAATCATTCCTAAAGTTTATTTGGGACCAGGAAAGACACAGAATAGCAAAGACAATGCTGGGCAACAAACACAATGCAGGAGGCATTACAATTTCTGACTTGAAATTATAATGCAAAGCGACTGTGATAAAATCAGCATGGTATTGGCAAAAACATAGACCTGAGGAACAACAAAATACACTACAGGATGCAGAAGCAACTGCATCCACACTTATACACCTTATCCTCAACAAAGGAGCCAAACACGATTACTGGAAGAACGACAGCCCTTTAATAAACGGTGTGGTAAAAACTGGATCTCTACATACCGAAATTAAATCTTGACCCAGGTCTATTATCATGCATGAAACTACATTTAAAATGGATTAAATATCTAAATATTAAAACAGAAACATTAAATCTCATGGGAGAGAAAGTAAGAAGAAATCTTGAAGATATCAGTGTAGGCAAACAGTTCATGGAGCGAAGTGAAACTGCACAGCTAATACTTGAAAGAATTAACAACTAGGACCTTCTCCTACTGAGAAGCTTTTGCACATCAAGAGAATTTACCAACAGTGAAAAGACAATCCATAAATTTCAAAAAAAAATCTCAACTAATAAGCACTCAAAGGTCTTCTCTCCAGCATTTATAAAGAACTAAAACACATTAGGGCCTGAAAATTTAAAGAGCCAGTTCAGAAATGGGTGTCAGAGATGAATACACACCTCTTAGAGGAACACTAGAAGCACCACACATCTGAAAGAACAAAGTGACAGATATTCCAAGCACGGTTTTAGTATTTATTACACATTGCTATTATCAGTGTCAAAAACCTTTTGGAGATTTTTAGGACAATTCTCTAACTCATCCTATGTATATAAATAAGTGCATGGTTTGGCCCTGTCAAGTTTGCTAACTTTTTTCTTGCTATCTCTTCGTTGTTTAATCATTAAGTTCTTGATTTCCATTCAGCTGTGTTATGCCTTTCCATTTTTATTTCTTCTTTTGAGTTCTTACACTAGGGAAACTACACAATATTTACACATGCTTCTAATATAATTTTAAGTATTGCTATACCCTCTCTCAAGTAAATGTTTGTTTAAAAAGAAAACAAATAAAGGTAATAAAAGAAAATAAGAGACAAGGAAAAATGCCATAAGATTGACCTAAGAAAATTTTATATGGTTGGATTTCTAAATTTCTGTGTAAAAATGCGTAACTTTTTTATCACATTCTATAGGGATTTATTAGAACATCAATCATTGATGGAAAATATTGGTTCCATGTTAAGTGTAAGGCACTTGATATTCAAAAAGATAGTGGTGTTAAGTTCAAGTACCTATGTTTTTTTAAAATTTTATTTATTTATTTTTTCTTGTTTCAGAACCTTTGTTTATTCACTCATTTTTATGGCAGGCTCAGCCCGCCCCAGGGACAGGGCTGGCCCAGAATGTGGTGCCAGGGATCGAACCACGGTCCCTGAAGCTTCCCAAGCTTTCCCAAGCAGGGGCTTTAGACCACTGAGCCATCCCGCCGCGCCCCTCAAGTACCTATGTTACAGAATAATAGTATCACTAATTTTCTCTCCTGAAGGGTTAGCAACTTAACTTTACAGACCAAAAAATTAGATTAAAAGAAAGGGTACAAGTATAGCCAATATTTTGGCTGTAGCCCTTTAAAGTCAGTGAGGACTCAGGACATAAGAGAACCTGTACTATAACATCCTGTAATTCAGTGGTGTCCCAAATTTTCTGCTCAAGGAGATTATGGGGCCACAGAGGAAAGGGATCAATGATGTCTATTGTGCCTAAGGAGAGTCACCTAGAGAGAAAACATTCTCTCAGGCTTTCACAGAGAGCAAACTGGTCAAGCAATGGCTGTGACTCCTCCAGATGGCTGGCACTGATAAAAGTTGTACAAAAATGCTGTATATGGTTTCAAAGTAAATCCTGAGGGGATTTCACGGACCTTGTCAGATACCAAAGTTACATGTTTTGTTATATATGTCTTGCTTTAACTTGACCTTAACCACTCAGCAGAAAAGTTTAAACATCCCCGCCCCCCAAAAAAGAAATGTTTAACCCTGAGGCACAAAAGGTAAAGCTAGATTGAGATTTTGAGCTTTAAAAGGCTCAACAGCTTCTGCCAGTGCCAGTTCTGCTGATAACCCACTACTATTACGGAATATTGGACTATGTATACAGTTACATTCTCGCAGTTCAATGAGAGAACTATTTGTACCAATAGTGTTTAGAAATGTTATCATGTCTGCATCTTGTACTATTAACAACTACTATGAAGATAATAATATGCATTGTATTAATTATTGTGGCTGTCAGGTTTTGAAACTGTCTCATTGTTATTTCTTATTAAAATTAATTTTAAAAATTTAAAAAAGAAATAGCAGAAGCTTATAAATAAATGAAGTAATGCTCCACATCACTAACCATCTGTGAAATGCAAATTAAAACACTTAGATACCATCTCACCCAGACAGAATGGCTATCATAAAAAAAAAAAATCAGCCAACAAGAAATGTTGGAAAGCCTGTGGGGATAAAGGAACCCTTCTCCACTGATGGTGGTAATGCAGACTGGTGCAACCATTGTGAAAATTAGTGTGGATACTCCTTAAAAAATTAGGACTGGAAATCCTATTCAATCTAGCTATCCCCCCTATTGGGAATTTTCTGAAAGGAACAGAAAATATTGTTATCATAGTGATGCTTTGCACCTATGTTTATAGCAGCACAATTTGTGATAGCCCAATCTTGCAAATACCCAAAATGCCTGTTACCCGAAGAATGGATGAAAAAAATGTGGTGTTTTTGAGTATTAGTCAGCTATAAAGAACGATAAACTGGAGTCCGGCAGGATGGCTCAGTGGTCTAAAGCGCCTGCTTAGAAAAGCTTAGGCGTCTGCAGGGACCGCTGTTCGATCCCCAGCACCACATTATGCGTGCCAGCCCTGCCCTCAGGGCAGGCTGAGTTGGTCATAAAAATAAATAAATAAACAAACAAACAAACAAAAGTTCTGAAACAAGAAAAAAAAATAAAAAATAAAGAATGATAAACTCAAAGCCTCCATATATAAGTGAATGTATCTTGATCAGATACGTATAAATGAAATAAGCCAGACCTACATGTGTAAAGAGTGTATAGTCTCCCTAGCGTAAGAACTCAAAAGAAGGACTGAAAAGAAGGCATTAAAAATGGAAAGGCATAGCACAGTTAAATGGAAAGCAAAAACTTTAGGATTAAGCAACAAAGAGAGAGCAAGAAGAAAAGTTAGGGAGCATGGCAGGACCAAAACCATGCATTTGTACACACAAGATGGTTACAACAGGGGCTGGGGAGATAGCTCCGTGGCATAAGTGCCTGCCTGGCAAGTGCAAGGTCGTGAGTTCGAACCCTGGTCCTGCAAAAAAAAAAAAATGATGGTTACAACAATGGTCCTAAGAATCTCCAACAGGTTTTCGAAACTAGCAGTTAATTGGTAGAATTCTCACCCTAACTATATATGCTGATATATGTGAACTAAGCAACTACCCTGAGGATAGCAATGTGTAATACTAAAACTATGCTTGGAATACCTATCTTTCTGGTCTTCTAAATGCATACTGCTGCTAAAGTTATATGAATAGTTGCAATACTACCTCTGAAGTATATGTTTGTTTGTTTTGCTTTTTTAAATAAAAAGGTAATAAAAGAGAATAAGAAACAAGAAAAAAGTGCCAAATGATTGATGTGCTACAATTTTGTATATGCTTAGATTTCTGAATTACTGGGTAAAAGTGTGTAACTTTTTTATCACATTCTACAGCGATTTATTAGAATATCAATCATTGATGGAAAATACTGGTTCCATGTTAAGTCTAAGGTGTTTGATATTCAGAAATTTGGTGATGTTAATTAAGCTCAAGTGTCTATGTCATAGGGTAATAGTATCACCAAACTTCTCTTCTGGAAGGTTAAGAATATAAGTTTACAGACCAAAAATTAGAGAAAAAGAAGGGCTACAAGGATATGCAATATTTTGGCCCTAGCCCTTCAAGTCAGTGAGGACTCAAGACATAAGAGAATCTGTGCTATAACAGCCTATAATTCAGTGGTTTCCAAAATTCTCTGTTCAAGAAGATTATGGCGCTACAGACGAAAGGGACTGAAGATACTTAGTGTGCCTAAGGAAAGTCACTTAGAGAGAAAACATTCTCTCAGACTTTCACAGAGCGCAGATTGGTCTATCAAAGGTTGTTACTCGTCCAGATGGCTAACACTGACAGAAGATCTAAAAACTGCTGTACATAGTTTCAGGGTAAATCCTAAGTGGATTTGACTGACCTTGTCAGGTACAAAAGTTACATTTTTTGTTATATAAGTATTCTTTTATCTTGATCTTAACCATCCAGCAGAAATGTCTAACCACGAGTTATAAAAAGTACAGCCATATTAATATGCTGAGCTGTAAAAAGATCAAGTCAACAGCTTCTGACATTGCCAATTCTGCTGATTACCCACTACTATTATGTTCTATTGGACTATATATACAGCTACTTTCCTTTAGTTCAATGAGAAGATTTGTACTAATAGTGTTTAGACAAGATATCATGCCTGCCTCTTGTACCCTGAACAACTACTATGAAGACAACTATATTCAATATATTAATTATTGAAACTGTGTTACTAACCTGTTATGACACTGTGCCAACTGCTATTTCTTTCTTATTAAACTTGGTTTTAAAAAAAAATTTAAAGCGCTTAACAAAATCCAATACTCATTCATGATTTTTGAAAAACCTACAAAATATTGGTATAGAAGGTCTTTATCTCAATATGATGAAAACTATCTGTGACAAGCCAACAGCCAATATTATACTACTTAGTCAAATACTTAAAGCTTTCACTCGAACCTCAGAAACAAGATAAGGATGTCCATTTATTCTCACTATTTAATATCGTTCTGGAAACCTTATCCAGAGCAATTTGAGAAGAGAGAGAAATAAAGAATAATAAGGATAAGAAAGAAAGAGTTAAAATATCATTGTTTGTAGATGACATGATACTCTATTTAGAAGACTTCAAAAACTACACCAAAAACTATTAGACTGCATAACTAAATTCAATAACATAGCAAGATACAAAGTCAAAACTCAAAAATCAGTACTATTCCTATATACAAATAACAAACCCACTAATAGAGAAATTATGGAAACAACATGTAGCACAACAGCACCAAGAAAAACAAAGTATGTGGGAATCAATCTAATGAAGGAAGTTTTTTTAAAAAGTTACACTAAAAACTACAATACTCAGAAAAAGAAGATTGAGGAGGATATAAGAAAATGCAAAGATATCCCTTGTTTTTGGATAAGCAAAACCAATATAGTGAAATTGCTATACTTCCAAAAGATTTAAGATTTAATGTACTCCTGATCCAAATACGAATAGCATACCTAACAGAATTAGAGGAAACAATCTTAAATTTCATTTGGAGCCAAAAGAACTAGCATAGGCAGCGAAATTCCGGGCAACAAAGGCAAGGAAGGAAGCATCACAATTTCTTACTTGAAATTATACTGAAGAAGTACTACGGTAAGAACAACAACAACAAAAATGACCCAAGGGTCAATGGATTAGAATATACAGAAACAATTCCTCACACATTGAAGCACCTTATTTTTGACAAAGGGGCCATTCATTTTACTGAATATTTTTCCAGAAGAATTGAAATTGTCATACCACATCAATATATATGCACTTATGTTTATAGTAGTGCAATTCGTCATAGCTAAATCTTGGAAGCAGCCTAAAGGCCCATCTCTGAGGAATGGCCCCTTTGTCAAAAATAAGCTAGTTTGAACACTATACAATACAACAAATACTATGAAACTCATATTATTTTCTTTAGTGGAATTCTATATCATTTGTATATTTTTCTCTTTTAATACTATTTTGTAATCATTAAAAAATAAAAGAACAAGGAGAGAGCTCAGTGGTCTGAGTGCCTGCCTGACAAGTGTAAGGACTCAGGTTTGATCCCCAGTACCACATGCTGTGCCAGCCCCACACTGTGCCTGCCACTGAAACCAGGTGTGGTGGTACACACCTGTAATCCCAGCAGTGCAGAGGCTGAGAGAGGAGAATCCCTAGGAGTCCAGGCTGGGTAGCAAGACGCTGTACCAAATAAATACATAAATCTTAAAAATAAATAAATAAATAAATAAATATTTTTAAATGTAAAATAAAAAATAACTTGTGCACTGCAAAAGAAATCAACAGAGTGAAGAGACAGCCTTCAGAATGGGAAAACATTTTTACCACCTATTCCTCAGACAAAGGACTAATATGTAGAACATATAGAGAATTCATAACAAGATCCTCTAAATCTAAAGACCTAACCAAAAAATGAATATCTGAAATAAACACTTCTCAGATAAAGTACAAACAGGAAATAAATACAGCAGAATGTTTAACAACACTGGACTTCAAGAAATGTAAATTAAAACAACAACGAGAGCCCATCTTCCCCCATAAGAATGATTATCAAGGAATCAACCCATCACAAATGATGTCAGTGCTATGAGGATAAAGGAACCATCTTCACTCTTAGTGGAAGTGTAAATTCATGCAATCGGTATGTAAATCAGTACGGAGTTTCCTTTAAAGAAAGCCCTCTAAAACTAGAGGCTCTGTTTGACCCAGCTATTCTCCTTGTTAGTATCTTCCTGAATGAGTTAAATGCATGCTATCATAGCAATATAGCAGCACAAATTACAATACCTAATCTTAGAAACTGCCCAAATGCCTATCATCAGATGAGTGTAAAAAGAAAATGTGGGGAATTTTTTCAGGTGTGTGTACATGTGTTTGTGTGTGTGTGTGTGTGTGTGTGTGCACATGCGTGTGTGTGTGTGTGCATGTGTGTGTGTGTGTGTGTGTGTGTAGAAGAAAATGTGGTTTATACGTGCAATGGAGTATTACTCTGCCATAAAAATAGAATAAACTTGAGGCATTTTTAGGTAAATGGATGTATTGAGACTGTTCTTTCAAGTGAAATAAATTGGACACACGTGTTTACATGTTTTATTATTGCTCCTGTGTGAAAAACAACAAAGGTAAATGAAGACCAAAAAGGATGATAGATATTGGGAAGCAGGGAGAAAATGTTCAAAGGGGAATTGGAATGAGGGAGGAAGGGGGAGAAGAAAAGGGAAAAAAGAGAACTGAAGGAAAAATTAAAGCAAAGCTTTTGTAAATAAGAAGGGGAAGAAAAGTTAAAGAGGAGAGAAATGAGGGAAAGAATAAAGATATATAAATTAAGATATATAGACATAGATATAGATATAGATATAGATATAGATATAGATATAGATATTCCCTGGGATGAATGTGATCATTATATATAGCAAAAATATGCCAATGAAAAAACTCCAAGATTTGAGTTACATGATTTCAAGCCAGGGAATAGCAAAGACTTCTGGAAAACCACTGGCATCTAGGGTAAGACAAGGAAGGACTTCCCTAGTGGTATAAGAGACAGCATCGTGCTAACACTTTGATCGCAGATGGATAGTCTATGGTACTTTTCTATGGAAGCCCTAAGAAACAGCTACAGTCTCAGATGTCCTATGCTGTCCCACATTTTGGTAATACCCTCATCCTATTAATTCTCTGAGTCTCTTTCTAGACCTCTCATTGACAATGGGCAGTAACACTCCATGCTGAGCTTCTCCCTCTCCTAAGTTCAGACTCTTCACACTAACGAACAATCCCCTCCCTCCAAGGGAACGCTTGTGCTCCTGGTGCTCAATGTCCACCCAAGTTGCCTTCATCTCCAGTACCTTGCTTTACTCCAGTTGAGCATCTACATCCAGATCTGCCCCTCTGCATGGACACTTATGATGTTCCCCACTCCGTGCCTTTAGGACTAACTTGTTATAGAAGAGATGGGAAGAGAAAGAAAGGTAAAGGGAAGAGGGAGACGTAAAGAAGAGCCAGATTTGCTGTTGAGAAGTAAAATATGAAAGATGAAGTCATTCTTCTTCATCTTCCTTCATGATTTATTCATAACTTTTCTCCTTAATATTACTATTACATAAATGAATATACAGAAGCATGACACAAATTTCAAATAAATTATATCAGGCAAATTATAACAGCTGTTTTCAATTTGTTATTTTTACTCAATATTGTTATTCATTCATCTTGGAATACTGGAAACTGAACAGGGAGAATGCTACGCTTCATCCTCAGCCCTTTTAGTTTAATGTAAAACAAGGTTTAGCTAAATTGGCAAGACAAGGAAGGCATTAAGTTGAAAAAACTGTTAAGAATTCTGAGGTGCCCTACATCACATTACAGGCCAGAGACCTGGGAGAAGAAAGAGGCAAGATTAGGTAATTTTAACTCATTTTGTCAAGCTACATCAGCAAGGAAAATAAAACTGTTCCACAGTCCTTTCCTGTGTGCTAAAGATTTTCCACCAGGCCACACTGCATTTGGCTTTTGGACCCAACTCAATGAGTAGTGTCAAAACTGTCTCTTTATGCATTGGATTTCTTAATGACTTTGCACTCATGACATTGCCCTGTCCCTTAGCTATAGCCTATGTAAGTTCAGTGTAGATAGATAATTTATGCTTCTTCCTAAAATTTTATTGTAAGATGTCCCAACGCCTTGGAGCTGGTGGACATTTTTCCAACTTCGATCTGGCCACACTACTGGTGGCTTAGAGAATGTGTCTCATGACTAATCCTTTCACCTCTGGCGAGATCTACCATAATTCAAAATAACCTTGCTTTCAGAGCCTTCTCAGTCTCAAGTATTTGATTTAACAAAATCAAAGTGCCCTAACACAGGTCTGGGGGACCTTGTGTTCAGGAAACAGGTCACAGTGTCTGTAAAGGGAATAGATGCAAGGGTAGGACTCTGGCCTTAATAAAACGTACACAATTACTCATGTACCTAGACCCTTGTTAAACACAAACAATGGGAGACTAACAAGGATTGGAAGTACTACAACTGCTCACCTACTGACAAAGCCTGCTATGTTCTAGTTTAGTTCAAATGAGGGGCTGTTGGTTTCAAAGATATATGAAATCCTGGCTGTTGTCTTCTTATACTCAGGGCTTCAGACCACACTCGCAATTCTTTAAGAGCTGACGGCAGAGGCTTGAGTTGTGCGCATGCGCATCTGGGGAGGTCCACAATACTGGCTGTCCACGCTCCCACCCCGGCGCCAGTAGATGACGCCATTGAAGCGACTACCGCTGAGGTGACGCCTGTGAAACACGTCATCTCAGGTACCTAAAAATCAGCATTGTGACGTCAGTGGCCTCGGGAGGCGTTGCCCTGCCTCCTGCATGTGGGCAGCCCAGACGAGCTCAGAGCACAGGAGGGAAGGCTGCGCGGAAGAGTAGGTCCAGGAATTTTAGGCTCTGGTCCCCCAATGACCAGAGGGTGGCTATGGATCTACCCTTCCGCAACTGCAGTAAGCTTGGTAAAGCTGCACCCGAAAAGGCAACTACCAACATCCTGCGTAAGGGAAAAAAGTGTAGCACAGTGAGTGGCAGCCACTTTTGTGGCCCTAAAGTGGACCCACGGGGTAGAGATCTTGACCAAGGGGACGGGATGATGCTTGTCTTTGACTGCTCGGCTTATACCTTAGAGTGGTGACTTGGAGAAGCAGGGAGGCTTTCTGGGTTGTCAGCCAGGCGGGTTGCTTCAACTTTGTGTAATTCGTTGGTTTCTTTGGGCGTACTAGCACAGTGAAACGTGAGTATTAGTGCAAGCTAAGTGTGTAGTTCCTAGCACAATAGACAAACTTTCCAACTGTATCTGACAGAGCCCACAGAAACCTAGGGCGCCAGAGAATGGAGCTCCTAATCTGTTGGAACTGCTACTGGGGCTCAAGTCGCCGGTTTTCCCTGGAGAAAACAATATGGACCATAGGACACACATAGGTGAGAAGGTAAACTAAATTTTCGTACTCTGTATGTGATTCTTTTTACACTTTTAAACTTGCTTTTAAACGTGAAACATTTTGGTATGATTATGCATTGGGACAACTTCAATTTCGCACACCAGCTGGGGATAAATGAGTTGGGCTACCCTTTGTTTCTTTTCTTTTCTTTTTCTTTCATTCTCATTTTGTTTGTTTGGTTGGTTGGTTTTGTTGTATTTTAGGGAAGGGTCTACAGGGTGTTCAGGGACTCACTACTAGATCGGACTCAGAGTGATCCTCTTGTTCACTGCCTCCCGAGAGCTGGGATTACAGGCGTGCATGACCACGCCCAGTCTCAATTGCCACCTCACCGAGCCTCGGGGGCGGGGCCTGTGCATACTCTTTGTTTCTAAACCTCAATTTTTAATGATAGAAGGTCCAGCTGTGTCTCCTGCTGCCACATACAGCAGTCCATTCAGCTTTTTCTTCATTTTAAAGCTTCAACTTCAGAACAGGAGAGGGAGAGGAGAAAGAGATCCGACTATGTATGTATGTATGTATGTATGTATGCAGAATGGTTTGGATAATTGTACTGCTGATTTCTGCTGATCTATGAAAAGGAGTAGTTAATACTGTTTTTCTCTTCTGAACTTCTCATAATTTTTTTCCAATTTTGCATGCATATATCTGGTAATCTAAGCAATTTGAAGACAACATATGCAATACAAATATTGTTTGATTCATATTTTGTTTAGTGAAATTCTGTATCTCTATTTTATTATTACTTAGAATACTCTTTTAAAAATAAATACAAATTAAAATAAAACTTCAAATTCACACGTTGTCATGTTTTCTAACTATTCAAACATCTTGTGCGGATTCCTCCCGTCCCTTTGTCTGTCTGGTTCTGGAGATCTGGCATGCATGCTCCTCCAGACCGTCATAACCTCTGCTCAGGAACTGGACTGAGGTTGACGCTACCTGCTAAATATTCCCAAACTGGAATTCCATAGGTCATCTCCAGGAGAAAGAGTAGGAGAGAAGAGAAAGGCAGTGCATTTACCCAAATCATCCCATTATCTGTATTGTCCTACTTCAGATCCTGTTGGCATAGCTTATTTTTCAATGAACATCCTACTCATTTCACTAAATTGATGTTTAAATGTGTTACTTCATTCATTCTGCATTTTTCATGCTTTTGCATTTGGTTGCAGCTGTACCAATCTTCTTGGAGGTTTAACCTTACTGATCCATACTGTCAGTTATGGAAACTACCTACAACAACCTTCATGAACCACACGTAAAATCATACTACCAATGGAACAGCATGCTGAGAGGCGGGTTAATCACTAGCAATAACAGTATGAGTTGGGGCTTACTACTTCTGGTTAATCAGCAAAACTTGAGGACTTCATAGACATTTACTTCTGTACATCATTGGGAACTGGTGTCAACTATGAGTTGAGCAATAGAGGCTCTCTAATATTTAAAAACTCAAGGAATGACTCAGTATTTGGGTCAGGGAAAATCAGATGGTTGGTTGTTGTTGTTGCTGTTGTGTGTGTAGGACCGGGATTCGAACTAATGACCTTGTACCTGCCAGGTAAGTACTTGTACCATGAAACTATCTCCCCTTACCCCCTCAGATGGCTGTTTTGTTTAAATTTCTTAATATTTTTCTCTAAAAATGGTAGAAGATAATTGCCAAGTACTTTAAGTATATGAAGACCCCACAAACTCACACATGTATTTATTTGCCAGTTGTATTTATCTTCCACCTAAAACATATTATAGTGCCTGTTTCCTGGCTATAATTTCCTATGCCCCTTGGGAAAACTAAAGACAAAAATGGAGTTTATCAGGATACAACTTGGTGGAATGAATTATTTGCAGGGTATGATAGTATCACTATTATATTGATGTTTTATGGTAATAACAATTTGTGGGGGAATAGTAAATTTTTTACTATGTTATGAGCTTTATTAATGAAATAGTATTTTTTAGATATTTTGTGGTGATTAACCAATCATACTGAGGCAGTACCTTCAAAAGTGTTATTAAAATTTATTATTAGGTATGATCTCCAAATTGTTACTAAAATCTTCTCAATAATCTGTCTCTCTGGAGAATGTTATGATTGTTACAACATTGTATTTATATTTTTGGTTTTTGTAGGTAATATGCTCCTTGAGTGAATTTAATAAATATAGGCACTATCTAATGACATGAAAATTAGATACTGAAAGAGAATATATAAAACAATATGTATTTTAATTTTTTAAAATTTTATTGTAATTTTCAGAGAATGAAAAAATACACGAGACATTAGAAATGATACATATGGGACTGGGGAGATAGTTTCGTGGCACAAGTGCCTGCCTGCCAAGTGTAAGGTCATGAGTTTGAACCCCAATCCCACCAAAAAAAAAAAGAGAAAAAGAAAAAAGAAATGATACATAGTTTCTGGAAAACCAAGCAAGATGATAAGTATTCAACAATGATTGTTATATTGCACATTGTCTTCAATGCAGTTGCTCACATTACCAGATATATGCATGTAAAGTCGGTCAAGATACAAATTTTAAATACTAAGTGCTCCTTTCAAAAAGCCAATAGAAAAAAAGCCAATAGAAATTAGTAGTATAATCATCTTAGCTATTGTGTGTGTATATGATTTTCCCCCTCCTATTCTATCTTTACTCCTTTCCTTTATTCCAATTGTTTATTCCTTTTGAGCATTTCCTTTCCCTTTTACTATATCTATTGTACATTTCAGACTTTATTTACTCTTCCAGGTTCTTACACTAAGGAGACAATGCAATGTTTACACATGTGGATCTGATTTATTTTCCTTATAAGTATAGCCTCTAATTCCATCCATATACCTATAAAAGCCTAAATTTCATTTATTTATAGCTGAGTAATAATACTCCATTGAATGAAAATATCACTTCTTTTTTTTTCCACCCCTCATCTGATGGGCATTTGGGTTGTTCACAGGATTTAGCTATGATAAATTGTGCTGCTATAAACATGGGAGAAACATGTAACACTGGTACATTTTCAGTTCCTCTAGAAAAGTCCCCAAAAGGGGACTAGCTGGGCTGAATAGGACTTCTAATTTTTTTAGGAATCTCCACAGTGATTTCCATATGGTCTACACTCCTGCCAACAGTGAGAAAGACTCCTTTATCTCCACAGCCTCACCAACATTTATTAATTGATTTCTTTATGATACCTATTCTTTCTGGGATGAGATGGAATCTCAGTGTTGTTTTAATGTGCATTTATCAAATGACCAGTGCTATGGAACATTTTTTCAAGTACTTACTTTCCTTTTGTATTTCTTCCTCTGAGAAGTGTGTGTTGATATCAGATGCCTATTTTTGGATTGGGTCTTCCAATTTTGGTGCCCTGAATTTTGTAATTCTTTATATATTCTAGTTACAAGTCCTTTGTCTGAGGCATTGTTACCTAATATTTTTCCCAATTTCTGGTTTGTTTTTCACTCTGTTCATGATTTCTTTTAATGTGCAAGAACTTCTCATTGAGGTCCCAGTTTTTGATTCTTTGAAGTATTTCAGGTGATGTTTTGCTTTGGTTCATAAACTCTTTGCCTACCCCCTATATCTATAAGAAATCTATGTTTCTCTTTCAGTAGATTTAGTGTTCATGTTTTGTTTTTTTTTTTGTTGTTGTTGTTTTTTTTTTGTTTTGTTTTGTTTTTGTCTTTTTGAGACAGGGTCTTGCTATGCAGTTGAGGCTGGTCCTGCGCTCACTTTTGTAGCCCAGGGTGGTCTCGAACTCGCACCAATACTCCTGTCTCAGCCTCCCAAGTGCTGGGATTACAGGCGTGAGCCACCACGCCCGGCAGTGTTCATGTTTTAATGTTTAGATCCTTAATCCATTTTGACTTTAGTTTAATGCATGGTGATAGACATGTATCTATAGTTTTCAGCATGTGGAAAGCCTTATTTCCAGCAGCATTTGTTCAAGAGGCTATCTTTTCTCCAGGGGATATGTTTGGCACCTTTGTCAAAGATAAGGCAGCTGCGTGTGATCCTAGTTGTGTCTGTATCTTCTAATCTGTTCCACTGATCCTCAGGTCTGTTTTTTGGCAGCACCATGTTGATTTTATCACAGTAGCTTTGTAGTATAATTTCAAGTCAGGGATTGATGCCTCCTGCTTTGCCTTTTTGGCCAGGATTATCTTTGCTATTCTGGGTCTTTTTTGGTTCCAGATGAAAGTTTGTAACGTTTTTTCTACCTCTGTGATATATGCACATGGCTTTTTTATATTTTAAGGAAAAGTCTACAGAGTGTTCAGGGTCTCACTACTAGATAGGACTCCTAGTGATCTGCCTGTTTACAGCCTCCCAAGAGCTGGGATTACAGGACTGCACCACCATGCCCAGTGTCAATTGCCATCTCAGTGCACCTCAGGGGTGGGGCCAACACTGCAGGCCCAGGAATTGAACGCTGGCCCCTGTGCCTGCTTGCAGGAGCTTTAATCCACTGAGCTATTTGGCCAGCCCTTTCTAATGGTATTTTGATTGAGATTTCATTAAATATGTATAATAGTTTCAGGACCATGGCCATTTTTATAGATAACCCTTGCTGATCCTCATCTTAGTCTGGGAAGTTTATATTTGTAATCCTTGGAATCCTTTCAAGGTAGTTCCAATCTGCCACTTCCAGTGCAACTCACAGCAAAAAATAAAGACATGAAGGCATATTTATAGTATGGAGAGCCAAGGGGTCCCAAGTTCAGCCTAAGTTCAGTTCTGGTTATCTAGAACAAAGACCTCAACCCAGGACAGAACCTAGGTTTTATTCTGTCATGAAGAAGTGGCTTGAAAATCAATGACTGAGAATGGGAGGAACAGGTGAGTACTGAGAGTTCAGCTAGGGAAAAGGCCTGTATTTACCTCTGCAATATGCAGAGGAGGATATGCACAGGGTAATCTGCATTAAATAATTGAGATAGTATCTAATGTCTTGGGGTTGGTGCTTCAGCTCTGATGTGTAATCTTTGAAGCCCCAGAATGTCTTAGACTCTATCTCAAGGTTTGATCCCAGCTGACAGTGTGCAGCACTGGCTCTTCATTCTGTCTCAACCGAGCTCATAGTAAAGAGCAGCAGGTGGGGGGTATCAGGGAAATACACATGCCATCTTCAAAGACTATCACCAACACCTCAGCTAGACCAATATGCATAGCTTATAGCCAATTGAAGGGATAAGCAACATTCTAGCCAGCTCTGTACCTACATGGAAATAGGGTCAGGTACAGTCAGATTGGAGACCATTGTTTTTCTTTCAAGGATAATCGCTTACATAGTCCTCCACACATTTTCACAATGTGGGTTCTTCCTATCCTTGACCAAGGAATGTCTTTTCATTGTCTGAAATCCTCTTCTATCCCCTTTTTTTAAGAGTATTATGATTTTCATTCTATAGATCTTTTGCTTCTTTTGTTAGATTAATTCCTAGGCATTACATTTTTTTGGATGTTTTTATAATGGGTGTTGTTTCACTCATTTATCAGTGAGTTTGTTGTTTTTGTATAGGAATGCTAATGATTTTGAGGTATTGCCTTTGTATCCTGCTATACTACTGAATTTGTTTATTCTAGAAGTCTCTTGCTAGAGTTTTTTTGGGGGGGGGTCTTCCATGTAGAGTATTATGCCACCTGCAAATAATGATAATACAACTTTCTTTCTAATTCTTATTTTATTTCCTTCTCTTGTCTAATTGCCCTGGCTGTTTCCAGAACTGTATTGAATAGGAGTGGTGATAGTGGACATCCTTGTCTTGTACCTTATTTTAGTTTAAAAGGTTTTAGTTTTTATCCATTTCAAATGATGTTGACTGTTGGTTTGTCATAGGTGGCTTTTATCAGATTGAGGGAAACATCATCTATTCCAATTTTCTGTAGGGTTTGTTTCATGAGTGAGTGTTGGACTTTGTTAAAAGTTTTTACTGCATCTGTTGAGTTGATCATGTGGTGTTTGTTTTTGGCTCTGTTGATATGATGTGTTGCATTTATAGATTTGTATATGTTAATACATCTCTTCCTCTGTGGGATGAATCCTACTTGGGCAATGTGTATAATCTTCTTGATGATTTGTTGCATTCCATTTGCTAGTATTTTGTTGAGTATTTTTGCATCTAGGTTTATTAGGGAGACTGGCCTCTTCTTTGGTCAGATCTTTCTCTGGTTTTGGTATCACTGTAATGCTTGCCTGCAGATCTGAATTAGGGAAAATTGCTTCTTTTCCAATTTCATTGAAAAGTTTTAGGAGTATTGGCATTAAATCTTCTCTAAATTTCTTGTAGAAGCTGGGCGTGGTGGCGAACACCTGTAATCCCAGCACTAGGGAGGCTGAGGCAGGAGGGTCGGTGCGAGTTCGAGACCAGCCTGGGCTACAAAAGTGAGCTCAAGGCCAGCCTGAACTGCATAGAGAGACCCTGTCTCAAAAAAGATAAAGAAAAAATAATAAAAATAAATTTCTTTTAGAATACAGCTGTGAACCCATCAAGACCTGGAGTCTGCTGTGCTGGTAAGTTTTTATTACATTTTTATTCTCATTAACTGATAAAAGATAAGTAAGAATTTTTACATCTTCTTGATTTGTAGCAGCAAACGACAGCAAGCAAAGATAAACCCCCACAAAAGAAACCAAATGCAGAAGAACAAGGAAAGTTTATTGCAAGCTTACAACTGACTTATGCCCTGACTCTGGGGCAGGACTCCTAAAGTTATCAGTCCACTTGAACTTTGCTTTCAGTTTATATACTTTTTACGTTTCCATAGTAACCACATTATCTCATTTTCAAGGATTTTACAAGACTGTAACATAATTGCCACAAAATGTACATTTCCCAGACATTGTACACTATCTCTCAGTCCTGGGACAACTTAATTTAATGTTTACCCTATTCCCCAAGTTGTTCTATTTGTTTCTACTTTATGGCCTTGGTTTTCTCTAAGTAGGTTTATGGCTACCTACATAGGAGGAAGTGAGGAAGTGAGCTTATCTATAGTTTAAGTTAACATAAGTGACCCTCCCTTAAATTGGAGTCTCTTTTGCCTCCATCAGATTCAGTTTTGGTACTTTATACATATCTAGGAATCTGTCCATTTCTTCTGGGATTTCCATTCTATGAGAGTGAATATTTTCAAAGTAGGTATTGATGATCTTCTGTAATAATTTCACACTTTTCATTGCTTATTGCAATTGCTTATTGAGTTTTCTCATTCCTTTTGTAGATGAAGTTGGCTAAGAGTTCAGAAGTTTTATTTAATCTTTCAAGGAACTAATGCTTTGATTCATTAATTCTTTGTATTTTTTTCTTTATCTCAATTGCATTAATTTCTGCTCTGATCTTTATAATGTCCTCGCTCCCTTGGGCTTTGTACTTGACTTGCTTTTCTTTTTCTAGGAGCTTAAAGTGCAGCATTAGAGTTTTTATTCTCATTCTATTTTCCTAATGTAAGAGTTCATCATTATAAATTTCCTGCCATGGGTTGCTTTCATTGCATCTTATAAAATCCAGTAAAAAAGTTGTGTTTGAATGTTCACTGGGCTACTGATATTGTTTAACTTCTTCTTTAATTTCATCTGTGACCCATTAGTTGTTCAGGAAGATGTTATTTAATTTTTATGTATTTATGGAGTTTTTTGCAGTTTTTTGCCATTCATTTCCAGTTTCAGATGATATGCATAGGATAATTTCAATTTCCTTGCATTTGCTTAAGCATATTCTATGCACTAGTATGTGGTCCGTTTTAGTAATGTCCCATATACAGTTGAAAAGAATATGTATTCAGACGTTGTGGAGTATAACATTCTGTAAACTTCTACTAAGTTCTTTTGTTCAATGCTTGATACAGTTCTGCTACCTCTTTGCTAGCTTCTCATCTAGTTGATCTATCTCTTTGAGACAATGGAGTATTAAGGTCCCCTGTTAAGACTGTGTTATTGGTTATTTGATTCTTCATATCATTTAAAACTTGTCTTATGTAGCTCAGTGCTCTCATATTTAATGCACACATATTTATGACTGTTAACTCTTCCTCTTGAAGTTTTCCCCTAACCAGTATGTAGTGACCTTCTTTATCTCTTTTGTTCATTCTTGGTTTAAAGTTTACATCATCTGCAAAGAGAATAGCTATACCTGCTGTTTTCTCAGTTCCTGGTGCAAGGAGTATTGTTTTCCATACATTCACTTTCAGCCTGTGAATTTCCTTTTGAGTTAAATGTGTTTCTTGTGTACAGCATATTGTTGAATTTCATTTCTTTTTTTTTTTTTTTTTTTTTTTTTTGGGACCAGGGTTCGAACTCATGACCTTGCACTTGCCCAGCAGGCACTTGTGCCTCGGAGCTATCTCCCCAGCCCCGAATTTCATTTCTTGATCCACTCTGCCAGTCTGTTTCTTTTAATTGGTGAATTGAGTCCATTTACATTGATGGTTATAATTGGTATGTGTTGGTTTCTCTTTGACATTTGAGTTTCCAGCTGTTGGTTCCCTACTTTTCCCCTGTGTTTAATTACTTGCTCTACTTACTGGTTTCTTCCTGTTGCTGTTTTATAATTATGGTCATTTTTATCTCTTTCTAGAATATCGGTTAAGGGACCAGCAAGATGGCTCAGCAGTCTAAAGCCCCTGCTTAGGCAAGCTTAGGCAACCACAGGGACGATGTTTTGATCCTTGGCGCCACATTCCGCACCAGCCCCACCCCCAGGGCAGGCTGAGCCAGCCGTAATATTAAAAAAATAGAATATCTGTTAGTACTTTTTATACTATTAGTTTGGTGTCATGAATTTCTTAATCATTCTTTGCCATGGAAGTATTTTCTATCTTCAGAATTTTTGAAAATAGTTTTGCAGGGTACATCAACCCAGTTGTAAGTTGCTTTCTTTCAGGACTTCAAAGACTTTACTACAAGGTCTTCTTGACTTGATGGCTTGTGTTGAGAAGTATGCTGTGGTCCTGATGGACTTTCCTTTATATGTGATGTGTTTCCTTTCTCTAACAGCTTTAAATATGCTGTTCTTATGCTGAATATCTGAGATCTTTTGTAATGTATGTCTGGCTGTAAATTATTTTGGTTATGACTAATTGGAGTTTTATATGCCTCACATAGCTGTATGTCACATTCTTTCCTTAATGCTTCAGATGTTTTCTACAAATAGCCTTTTAATATCATTAGTGTCAATTCCTCCATTTTCATTGGCAACTATCAGTCTTACGTTGTTCATTTTTGTACCATCTTGACACTATCGAATTACTTCCTGGTTCTTTGATATTTTAGGAAGTCTTTTCTTTCATGTTCACTAGGTATGATGAGATCTTCAAGGTCTTAAAGTCTATGCTCAGTTTCATTCAAATAGTTTTGCCAGCTTTTATTAGAATTTTTATTTTCCTGAATATCTCTTTCAATCTATTTTATTTATTCTAGTTCTTTACTATATTGTTCATTCAAGATTTCCATCATATGTCTGTGCTCCCTTATTATTTTTATTATGCCTTCTTTATATGTGTTCAGCAATTCTTTCATTATGGCTATCATTTCTTTCATTATGGTTATCTGATTTCTTCTATATCGTCCTGGAAGTATTTCTTAGCTTCAGTTGCTGTCATTTCAGAGATTTCAAGTACGTGACTTTTAGTTTCTTCTATGTTGATGTCTCCTGGACTTGTTCTGGGTGCATGGCTTGAGGCCTGAAATTGCATTTTGCTTCTTCTGTTGTCATTTTCTATTTCAAAAAGAACTCTTTATTTAAACTTCTCTGATAATCCTTGTGAAATTTTGATATTAGGAAGCCATATTACTACTGTCAACGCCACTGTAGGAAAAGTTTGGGTTTTTTTAGGAATATCTTCTATATATCAGAGATTTTTGGTTTGTGTCCATCTCAAGATCCTGCCTTCCCAAATGATTGAGAGTAGGATGCTGGCTAATGTTTGGCACTGTTCTCCATCTTTAGGCATAGGGCTGTGGTGAGGTTGTTATACCAGTGCTTCCCTATATTGTTATTAAATGAGAACAATGGTTAAAACAGACATGACATCCTAGCTACAGTAGTATAATTACCAATGATAGCACCAGGAATAATTCAGAAATTGAAAAAATTTGGTAACTATTGGTTTTATATTTTAGACCATAGAAGCGAAGTCTATAGGTATATAACAGAAAAATGATAAACTGTGAGGTTTTATGGAAAGTGTTACCCCTTGGTAGAGTGGGTTTACATTGTGTTCCTCTGGCCAGGCCACTTGCCCGGTTCCATATGCTTCATGTCACATAGATGGATGGCCCAGGTGCCTAAATTCCTCTGTCCCAGTTTGTTGCCCAGAGTCCCAGGTCCTTGCTAGTTACCTGTCATGCCATGCAAGAGAAGGGACCAAGTAGTGGGATTCCTCTGACCAAACAAGTTGCCCAGGTTCCCAAGTACTTTTGTGCTCTTTGCAGATCTCACCATGTAGGGGGATGGGATGGATACCTGGATTCTTCTGACCAACCTGGTTGCTCAGAGTCTGGAGGGTTTCCATGCTGGTTGCCTGTCCTGCCAAGCAGGGGAATGGGATCAATTTGTTTTATTTTAGACTTAATAAGAAATTTTTATGTATGCCTTATGCTTAAATTGTTCTAACATAGAAATATCACTGTAGAAAAAATCACTATAAGAATCTATAAGAGATAAAATGAGGTATTTGCCTTAACTGAGGGTTAACAATTTTAATCCTTTGCAAAACAGTTCTGGATTTATCAAAGCTAGTTTTATTTCTGGAAAATGTAAAAACTAATACCTTTTCCTTTGAGATAATTATTAAGTCCCATAAACAAATTGCATGAAGGTTGGAAAGTCTGTGACAACTGTCGTGCTGCCAAATTGCAACCATGCCTGCTACGAAGAGGAGCACAGACAACTGCCAATCAAGATCGGATGAGGAAAGACAGGTATGGGCAAAGCTAATACATGTTTTATGGACATATTTGGGACACCCAAGGGCTGTAAAAGTACTGTAAAGATTTGAATACAGGATAAACTAGATACCACCCTCCTAATAGAGGATACATGATGAGGTAGAGGGCTCGTGGACCTTGTTACCAAGGCTAGGAAAAAGACCTTCCTATAGCTCCTACTATACACAGTCAGAGTTATCATTCAGAGGCCAAGCCCATCCTGAGAGGGTAAAGCTATTAGTTATAGTTCTTTTTCTTTCTCTTTCATCAGAGGTAGAGACCAGTTCCCCATCAGCTGACTCTTACATTCTGTGGATTCACTTCCCAGTATGCTAGGATGCATACTGTTCCACAGGAGTACCAGGCTGATAGTCTACAGACTGATCCTCTTTGTGGACAAAAAGTTGTTCAGGGAGGCCAGTGCCTCCCTATTTATCAGGAAAATGGAAATCACTTGGTGTTCTGAAATTAATTTGAGTTAATTGTGGCCATCTTTGGAAAGTTATGTTCCCCAGACAACTGAATTATGAATAAATGATGTTAACCTCTCTATTCTACATTTTGTCATCATCCTAGCTACAACAGTAGAGAGTTGTGTAACAGGCTTGTAAAATGATTACTTCATGGTGAGTTGGTGGGCTATCTCAAAGTTTCCTGAAAAACTCAATTTCCTATATTTTTTGTCTTTTTGAGACAGGGTCTCACTATGCAGTTCAGGCTGGCCTTGAGCTCACTTTTGTAGCCCAGGCTGGTCTTGAACTCTCACCGATCCTCCTGCCTCAGCCTCCCAAGTGCGGGGATTACAGGCGTGCGCCACCACACCCAGCAATTTCCTATAATTTAGAAAAAATTTTTAAAAGCAAAAAATACCAGGTAATTTGAAAATAGTAAAGCAGATAATTTCATAAGGAATGAAATAAACAACTTTTCTTCACTTATGTTTGCATTTTTACTTAGGTACTTAGACAGGATCAGACAGGAAAAGAAGATCGAAGAGAGAATGTATAAGGAACACTATCTGAGGAGACTTAAACAATATGGAAAAATCGAAGAGGTGAAGAACACCACATTTTAAATACTGGGGTTAAATATTCAGGGGAGATTGTATGCATGCTTTATTTATAAGCACTTTTAACTATCTCACTGTATTAGTTGAGATTATAGTTTTGAAAAATGAATCCCTATTAATCTTTTATCATTATAAAAGGATAAAAGATATATAATAGTAAACAAGATTTTAATTAAACTAGACTGTTGCTACAGGTTACACAACCTGACACAGTTACATTTTATCTACTCTAGAATTTTATAATTAAGCTCTAAGGAAAAGTAATCATGCATCTTTATTCCCTCCAAACTCAAGATAGAGCTATTTTTTGTTTAGTTTTTCTGCCATAATGAATTTTAAGAGCAGCAAATTTCAGATGGTAGATCTCCTGCATCCATAGGGGGAAAACTCCATTTGTCTGTTTCCTTAAAGGCGTACCTTTAAAGCCAGGACTATCCTTGAATTAAGCATATACAGTAATAGCAAAATAAACTGGGTGTGGTGGTGCACCCTTGTGATCCCAGCACTCAATGCCTGTGACTGTAACAAAACAAATTCAAGCCCAGTCTGAACTACTTAGCACTAAATTTAATGAGACCCTGTCTCAAAATTGAAAATAAAGGGGGCGGGGTGATATTTAACTCAGTATTTTGAAAAAATAAAACTTCATTTGCCATTCCATTGCATCCACCAGTCCCCTAAACATATCTCCAGTGAAGAGCCAAGACAAATCCATTCTAAAGTCAGTGCAAGATTTGCATAATGATTAACCCAATTTCTGTTAAGTCATTGATTGAATCTAATTTGCTTATTGGTGGAAGATAGAAAACATACAGTATTTAAAAATATGGTGAATGGGCCAGCAAGATTGCTCAGTGGCCTAAAGCACCTGCTTAGACAAGCTTAGGCAACTGCAGGGACCACGGTTTGATCCCCAGCACCACATACTACACCAGTCCCTTCCGCAGGGTGGGCTTAGCTGGACATAACAAATAAATAACAATACTAAAAATAAAAAATATGGCGAAGGGGAATACATGCTAATGACTGTAACATTGTACTATTCAGGGATGGAAAGGTAGAGAACTGTTCCTTCTTACAAAGCTCAAACAAGAAGCAAAAGGAGACCTGATCTTCGAACAGTGTGAGAAAATCAGAGAAAAGGCTGCTCAAAAGGTAGTGGGCTTCTACTAAAGATTCGGGATGTTTGAGGAAAGATTTTTGCCATTTTTTGCATTTTAAAAATTTTTCATAATTTGTCTAAACTCACAGCTAGTGATGGAGAGACTCAGTGTGGCCTAATCCTGAGTTTCAAGGAATAATCTGCAGAAAATGAGCAATGAATTGAATTGGACCTATATGTTAAAATATGTTCTTGGGTTAGGGCTTTAGCTCATGAGCTTAGTAGAGCACTTATGCCGGACCACAAAGGTAATCCTTACTCCTTACTATGTTTCTAGCTTTGTACTTGGGTGACTTTAGGAATTTCCTGACAACAGTATAAATTGAATTCCAATACATTATTGTATTTAAAATATCTTTTTTTCAGTGCCAGTGGCAAGGTAATAGTAACCATTTTAATATGTAATATATATTTTAATATTTTAGAGACGAACATATCTGCAGAAAAAAAATGCATACCACGCCCCCAAAGTGCAGAGCAAGGGTCATGAAAAAGAACCACAAGGAAGAACCTCTAAGAAAAAAAGCCAAAATGAAGCAGGTAGGATGATAAGAGTCAAAATAGCCAAGTAGAAGATGCATGTCTTCATATTAAATAAGAGTGTCTTTATAACTACCCCTTTTCTGGAGAGGACCTAATACTCTTCCAAAAATTGAGTCCTGAGAGCTCACAATATCCATTCAAGGCACTTTCACAGTTCCAGTTTGAAAGTGTGCGACCACACCCATGGTATATATAATGTGCATTATAATCATGATAGGTTCACTGTTCTTATGAGATGGCTCAGTAGAGAAGACTGCCAGTTTATTGTGTTTTGAAAAGGTCCAGTAAGAGGAGGCAGCACACACAAACCAATAGGACAGGGAGAGAGAAAGAAATAGGTTTAGTGGGAGAAACCTGAACCAAAAAAGTTAGAAAATTATTGAAAGTAGGAAAGAAACTAAGAAAGAAATTACTTCTGAAATGGAGGGGGAAAAGGTTAAATAAAATCAGAGAAAAAAATGTAAATGAAGAACCAATAAGAAAAGATATAAAATATAAATGGAGGAAGCTGGTGCAAGAAAGAGAAGGATAGGGGCAACCCATTCGGGCCCCCCTTCTGTTCCCCTCTTGGACAGAAGCTTTCTTTCCCAATAAATTTTCTATTCTAAACCTTAAAAAAAGAAAGAAAGAGAAGGAAGTTTTTATAGGTTATAACAAGACATGCACATATATGTAAGGAATAGAGAAGGTTAGAATAAAAGTTCAAAAGGGAGAGGTGCTACAAATAGATAGTACAAAAAGAAATGAATGAAATGGAGACAGAAGATGAAGGAAAGAAAATTGAACAGAAGAAGCCAGTAGAATACAACGTGCATGCAAGCTTAGAATGAGGTGGTTAGGGCAGGGAGGGGATATGACAAAGAAAAATATAACACAGAAAGACATGGGAACAGAGGAGGAGGAGAGAAAAAAGCAGACAGGCAAAGAAAAGAGATAACAAAAGAATAAGTGCAAGAGAAAGATACAGTTAAAAACATAGGAACAGAAGGGCAGAGAGGAAGATAGAGAAGGGATAAATTAGTAGGTGTCTTAGTTACTTTTCTCCTTATTGGGAAAAAATCTGCAACACCTACAGCTAAGGGAAAAGAGGATTATCATGGCTCACGGTTGAGCCCACAGTCAGCAGGCTCTAAGGCAGTATAGCAGGGCACAGGCATACAGCGGAGGGTTAGTCGCTCATCTCCTGGCAATCAGTGAGCAGAGACAGCCAAGGGAGGGCCCAGGAAGATACAGGCACCTTTCGGGTCATGCCCTTAGGACCCCAGCTCTTTTAATCAGGTCCACTTCTGAATGTAAGTCAGCTGTAGCCCCTATAATCTGATCAACTTCCGAAAGTCATACCTATGCTCTCAAGGCTGTGGGGGAACATCAACATGTTCCTGGGGGCAGGAGGAATGACAGAGGGGGTTAAAAATGAGAAGTAAAAAAAAATTAAAATACTTAGGATAGATATATGAGCAGAGAGAGCAAGGACCTTAAAAGGACAGGAGCGGGACAATGCAGATGAACTGAAAGAAAAGGAAAAGTGCACCAGTAAGTGAGGAGTAGGAGCAAAAGGAAAGAAAGAAAAAGAAAAAGGCAGTGAGCAAAGCAATAGAAGAAAATATAGAAATAAAATGAAAAGTGAGACAAGTGGGGAAACAACACAAAAAAGAAAAAAATAGAAATGTATAAGACATCAGTAAAAATTGTACAAGAAGGAAAACAAAAAGACAGCACTAATAGATAATGCAAATTTAAAAAGGAAAATCTAGTAAAAAAAAAAAAGACATTACAGGAAACTATTGACAAAAAAATGGAATAAAGAATAAAACAGAAGCCGGGCATGGTGGTGCACACCTGTAATCCCAGCACTCGGGAGGCTGAGGCAGGAGGATTGGTGCAAGTTCGAGACCAGCCTGGGCTACAAAAATGAGCTCAAGGCCAGCCTCAACTGCATAGCGAGACCCTGTCTCCAAAAAAGACAAAAAAAAAAAAAGAGTAAAACAGGAAGAGCCATAGAAAGAGAAGGTATGGTTAAAAGGCAATAAGAGGGACAAAGCAGAAATAGGCAAGAAGGGTCTGGGAAGATTGCTCAGTAGAATCAGCACTTCCCTGGCTTCAATCCCCGGTTCTTCAAAAAATAAATAAACAAACAAACAAACAAGAAAGGAAAGAAAGAAAGAAAGAAAGAGAAAGGAACAAGGAAAGAAAAGTTTTTAAAGATGAGTCTATACAAAAATAATTAAGGGAAGGATAACTGTGGAAAAGAGAGAAAGGAAAGCAAGCAAAAAAAGTGAAAAGTTAAAAGAAAAAAATGAAAAAAGGATAGAGGTATGTGTAAATAGAGGGCAAGACAGGTTGGAGGAAGGAGAGGGGACTGGGGGAAAAAAAACAAGCTGCACAGATACAAATTCCCTTTGATGAATGTGATCATTATGTCTAAAATATATCAATAAACTTAATTTTTAAAAAGAGCTAATAAGAAAGCGAAGGGAGAGGGAGAAGGGAAGGAAAGGCAGAAAAATGTTTCAAATGGAGCAGCTGATAGGGAAATAGTAAATAAAAGCAAGAGTGTGATGGGGGAGAGGTTTGGAAAAGAGCAGCAGTGGGATTGTGGTACAGCTGTGCGCTGACGGGGAGGCCTTGGTCATTTCTAAAAGTTAAAAGGAGCCCATGAAACTAATAAAAAGAAGGGAGAGATGGAGAAAGGGACAGGGCAGAGGACAATGAGGTAGTAGGAGAAAAAGGACAGGGAGGGAGATAAAATGAGAGAGGGACCAGGTATGGTGGCATACACCTGAAGTCCCAGCACTACAGGCTGAGGCAGGACGATCACTGCACATTTGAGGCCAGCCTGAACTGCACAGCATGACCCTGTCTCCAAAAAAGGAAGGAGGGAAGGAAAAAGGCAGAAACAGAAGAAGAAAATTGTGGAAGGATGAAGAGAGAAAGGGAATTGAGAGAAAATAGACAAGTGGGAAGACAAAAAGTGATAGAATAAAATTCTTAAAGGGAATAAAAACGAGGAAGAAAGGAAATTTTAAAAGGATGAGTCAGTAGGAAAAAGGAAACTTTAAAAAGAAGAAATGTGACTGTGAGGTTTAAAAAAAGAGGGTTCAGTAAGAAATGAACTACAGTGGAGGGAGGTATAAGAAGGAGACTGTAGGAGGTAGCTTGCCAGGCAGCTCAGTTGATTAAAGCACATGATTCAGCAGAGACCTGCCCTTAAGGCAGCCTCAGCCAGCAAAAAAAAAAAAAAAAAAAGGAGAATTCACCTAAGCTTTTGTTGCATAATCTAGAGTTACTGCTAACTACCCGAGTTAAAAATAACCCTTTACATTAAATATCTATTTTACTACTTTGTATTGTCTATGTTTAAATTTTCTTTTTGATTTATTGTATTCGTTCTTTGTGCTTCCCATATAAAAGAAGGCACATAATTAAAAAAAGAAAGTGAAAGAGCTATGATGGACAGAAAAACCAATAGAAGTGGAGTTTAGACCACTGAGCTATCACCATAGATGTGAATTTTTAAAAAAAAAATTAAAAATAAAGCATATTCATGTGAGAAATTGAAACTCTCTCTTGGGGTGCTTCCATTGTGGCCAGCAGGCTCAGGACTATATTATACTGGACATATATTTGATTCTAGGAAGAAAAAGGAAACAGGAAAAAATTTTTGAGGGGTATTTAGAGAAAGCTTTTTTTTAAAAAAACGCAGCAAATATGTCCATGAGATGACTGGGTTGACAAGTAATGACTGAAAGTATACACACTTCCTTGTAAGTCATTAGAACAGACGTTAAGTAGAGTCTAGTAAAGAAAAGGTAGAGTTACAGAACCGAGAAAGAAAGAACTATAAATGAGGCTTTAAAAAGTTTAAGATGGCAGATGAAATAAAATGATGAAGGAGAGAGACAAGGAAAGCTGAAGAATATTTTTTAATTTGATGCAGGGTCTCCCTACACAGCTCAGACTCACAGTGATCCTCCTGTCTCAGCCTCCTCAGCACTGGGATTACAGGCGTGTACCACCATGCCCTGTTCCCCATGGCTGGCATAGTGGGTCTGGGGTTTTGGGGCCAGCACAGCATGTAGTACCAGGGATCAAATCCCATCCTTGCTCTTGCCAGGCAGGCGCATAGATGGCTGAGCTATTTCCCCACCCTGAAGAACTGTTTAAAGGATTGGGCTAGGAAGCATGCCTAAAATAAAATAGAATGTGAAGATGCGAGCCAGAGAGAAGTTTGAAAAGGAGAGCTACTGGGAGCTATTTGCAGATGGCAATTGCAGTGACCAGGAAAAAGGGAGAGAGGGAGAGAGGAAAATCAATCTGGGGACACAGCTCAGGGGAGAGCACTTGCCTAGCATGTGGGAAGTGTTGAGTTCAGTAGAGAGCCCACCACAAATTGAAATTAAAAATAATATGTAAAAAATACTAAAAAGAACTCAGTTAAAACTAGAATAAAGTATAGACTAAGGGCATTTAGAAAATAGGTAGAGGAGGACCAGCCAGACAGCTCAGCAGATTAAAGCACCTGTAAGCAGTCCCAGGGGCCAGGGGTTTGATTCCCAGGTCTGTCTGTCGGGTTACACTCAGGGCATGCTGAGACTGCAGTTGAGACTGGGCATGTGGCATGCACCTGTAATGCCAGGTCTTTTGAGGCTGTAAACAGACAGATCACTGGGAGTCCGATCTAGTAGTGAGACCCTGAACACCCAGTAGACCCTTCCCTAAAATACAAAAAAAAATAGGTAGAGGTAGGGGTAACTTTTGAATAACTTTAGAGTAAGGTGAGGATAGAAGTAAGAGACCAGGGAAGGGAGGAAACAGTATTTTAAAAAGCAGAGGGATAGGGATATGGCTATCGCTCAGTTGTAGCCTAACACATGCAGGACACTGGGTCAGTCCCAGGGTAGTGGAAGGGAGAGAATAAAGAGAAGGAGAAAGAGCTGACAAAGGGCAAATCTTTAGGGAAAAGGCAGGAGAACTGAAATAAGAGAAGTCAGTAACAAAATGTAGTGCCATTGTGTGATGTGTGGGAGATGAAGTCAGCTAAGGAGAGTAAAAGGAGACAGAAGAACTAAGGATTGATGACGATACAGCTGGCTACGTAGGTAGGTGGGTAAAGTGGTAGGCTGGAAGAGCTGATTTTGAAAACAAGGGGACAGTACAAAAATAAAAATGTACAAAAAAATTTAAAAGTAGTAAAATAGAGCAAAGAAGAATGAAAGAAAAAAGAATAGGAGTGCTAGAAGAAAACAAAGGCAAGAAAGAAAGAATGTGGGAAGGGAAGAGTGAGAGAGAGGGGAATGAATGTACGGAGAAAACCGAGGAGGTGGGGGGAAGAAAGAATTGAGTGAAAGAAGATTAGAGGTAGAACAGGAGAAAGGGAAAAAGACAGGAAGCCAAGTATGAGGCAAGAAAAAGAAAGAGATAATAAGGGAATGGAGTACAGGCAGAAAAGGGCAAACAGATAGGCAGGATGGAAGGAATAGAGGAAGAAGGAAGGGTGGGAATGCAGGGCACAGGAAGAGATCCAAAAGGCATTGTTCCAAGGTACCCTAAAATAATCATGGATGGTGAACAGGTAGGTAGGTAGGCAGGGCTGATAGGTAGATAACTATGTAGATAGAATTCTTATTATAATGCTAATGTCTTAATGTTCAGCTCTGTTTGATTTTTTTATCTATATATCTTCTTTGAAATGACTTCCTTTTAAAATTTTTATTAGTACTGTACACGTTGCAGTGCATAATAGTTCCATTCATCTTGGGGATTTGGTTTATGTACACAACACATCTTGGTTCTTTTTTCATCCCCTGCTTCTTTCTACCCTCCTCCCCCCATTTTAGGTCCCCCTTCCTTTTATGAAAGGGCTTTCTGTTTCCTGTTTTTACTTGGCTCTTTATATCTTGGATTCCTCTCCTAAGAGAAATCATCCAGTATATAAGCTTGTGTGCCTGATACGTTTCACTTAACATCATGATCTCAAAGGGTATCCATTCTCCTTATAGCACAGTAGAAATCCACTGTATGTGCATACCATATATTTTATTTGTTCATCTGGTGATGGACATATACGCTGCTTCCAGGATTTAGCTATCATTGTACTACAGTAAACATAGACATCTAATATATCATTGTAATTCAATTTCTTTAACTCCTTTGTGAGAACAGCTGGGTCAAATGGGATTTCCATAATGGTTGTACTAGTTTACTGCTGCAATAACAATGGAAAAGGTTCCTTCCATCCTATGAGGAAGATAGAATCTGAGGGTTATTTCACTAATAACCAGAGACTTATTCATGTATTTATTGGCTACTTGTTCTTCTAAGAAGTGTCCTGTCATTTCACTTCTCACTTTTATTTGGGAGGGATCTAATTTTTTGAGTTCTTTATATATTTTAAATATTACTCCTCTGTCTAAGGAATAGCTGGTAGAATTTTTTTCCTGTTCTGTAGGTTCTCTCTTCGTTCTGTTGGTTCTTTCTTTGGTGTTTGGAAGCTTTTTAATATGATACTATCCCACTTGTTGACTCTTTAGGTAGTTTCTGATGCGATTGGTATTCTGTTCAGAAAGCTCTCACCTTAACATTAAGAATGTTTCCTATTTTATCTTCTACTAGGTTAAGTGTTTCTATTTGAACATGTAGATCTTTGGTTCATTTTGATTTTTGTTTAGTACATAATAAGAGATATATGGATCTAGATTCAGTCTTGTACATTTGGATAGCTAGTTTTCTCAGAACCACGAATTAAAGAGACTTTCTTTTAGTGTATAATTTGGGTCCTCTCAAGGGTCACATGGCCAAATGGTGCCGGAGGTTGTTTCTTCACCCCCTGTTCTGTTCATCTCTTGATTCATATGCCTGTCTTTGTACCAGTACCATGATGAATTTTTATCACTACAGATGTGTAATATAACTTAAAATATGGGATTGTGATGCCTTCTGCTTTTCTCATCCAATATTTTTTTTTTTTTTGCTATTTTGGGTGTGTTCTGGTTATCCTTAATTTTGAGATTCTTTTCTCTAGTTCTGTAAGGAATGCTCTTGGTGTTATGATTGGATTGTATTAATTCTGTATTTAATATAGTTTTTGAAATATGGCCACTCTGATAATATTGCTCCTGCTTGTGCAGAAACAGGGAATACTTTTCTATTTTCTGATAACTTAGAAATTATGAGATAGCTTAAAATGTCATGAAGCAAGGTGAGGAGATAGCTTGGCAGTCTAGGCACCTGCCTGGCAAGCAGAAGGACTTGAGTTCAATCCCTAGTACCACATCCTGTGCTGAACCCTGAGCCCCAGACATGCTGTGCTGGCCCTGAAAGTGGGCATGGTGGTACACACCTATAATCCCAGCACTCAAGAAGCTGAGACAGGAGGATCACTATGAACATGAACTGCATAGAAGACCCTGTATCAAATAAATAAAATAATTTTTAAAATGCCATGAAGCTTATAAAACTTCTGAAACCTCAGGTTTAGAAGATAAGATAGAAGTCAGAGGGCTGGCAAGATGGCACAGTAGTCTAAAGCTCCTGCTTAGGCAAGCTTAGGCAAGTGAGCAGGGACTGTGATTTGATTCCTAGCACCACATGCTGTGCCAGCCCTGCCCCTAGCATGTGCTGAGCCAGACCTCACACACACACACACACACACACACACACACACACAAAAGATAGAAATAAGAATTTTTTTAAGTATCACAAGGAAAAATGGTTTTTCCAGTGACAGAATAGCATCATAGCATCATAATTTTTAAATTACTAATGGATTTGTTTACCTGAATTCTTTTGACTAAAATATTTTCAAAATATTTGTATTTAATTGACTACTGCATTTCTACTATTGTTTTCTTTACACATTTATCTTTATGACTATTAGTATTAGAATACTGCCTTTCCAAAGCTCAATGAATGCAAAATGAAAAAAGTAGACAGAAGAGAATAAAACTATGTAAATTTGAAGGTCTGATAATCCACTAGAATGTTTCTTATATATGATACAAATTTATCTTAGGAGATTTTTCAGAAGTATTGCCTTCCTTGACTTTTGTATGTAGATTTTTTAGCCCACTACACTACAGAATTTGGTGATTAATTCTAGTAGTTTTAGGTAGAATGTTTTAGGTCTTCTGAGGAACATCTCTGGTGCAAATAATCAAACTTCGATTTTCTTCTCTTTTTGTTTTTGTTTTGTTTTACTTTTGTCTTTTTGGTACAAAGTCTCGCTATGCAGTTCAGGCTGGCCGCAAGCTCACTTTGCAGCCCCAGCTGATTTCCAACTCATAATGATCCTTCTTCCTCAGCTTCCCCAGTGCTGCAATTACAGGCCTGCACCACCATGCCCACCAAGGTCTCCTTTTTGGGTGGACCCTTGTCTGGTTTAAAAATCAGGGTCACACTTCCAAGAACAGCTTTAAGAGTATTCCTTCCCTTTCAGTTTCATTAAAGTTTGATGAACATTGGTATTAGATCTTCAGTAAAATATATATATATATATATATATATATATATATATATATATATATATATATATATGT
>PVJA010021437.1:0-35587 GCA_004027025.1 Myocastor coypus | reverse complement strand
GCTCAGCTCCCAGCGGTGGGGTTTGGGCTGGGCTGGAACAGGAAGTTAGTGGCTGGAACGCAGAGGCGGGGCAGAGGGGCGTCTTTGTTTTGGTTTTAATCTTTGTTGTTTCATTATTCTTTTGTCTTTTCCTGTTTCTTATTTTATTAATTTAATAAGAAAGAAATAATAATGAGACAGTTTCAAAATACGTTAGTAGGATAGCCACAATAATTAACACAATGCATACTGTTTTCTTCATATTAGTTGTTCAGAGTACAACATGCAGATGTGATATCTTTTGTAAGCACCATCAGTACAAATATTTCATCTCATTGAACTAAGGGAAAGTTGTTTCATGTATAGTCTAATAGTCCATAATGGTAATGGATTATCAGCAGAAGCTGTTGACTTGAGTCTTTTATGGCTCAGCATATTAATATGGCTTTAGTTTTTATGCCACCTGGCTAGCCTTTTCTTTCTTTCTTTCTTTCTTTGTTTCTTTGTTTCTTTCTTTGTTTGTTTGTTTGTTTCTTTCTTTCTTTCTTTCTTTCTTTCTTTCTTTCTTTCTTTCTTCCTTCCTTCCTTCCTTCCTTCCTTTATTTATTTCTTTCTTTCTTTTTTTTTGTCTTTTTTGGAGACAGGGTCTCGCTATGCAGCTCAGGCTAGGCTTGAGCTCACTTTTGTAGCCCAGGCTGGTCTCGAACTTGCACCGATCCTCCTGGCTCAGCCTCCCGAGTGCTGGGATTACAGGCGTGCGCCACCACGCCGGCTCTGGCTAGCCTTTTCTGTTAAATGATTAGGACCAAAATAAAGCAAGACCTACATAATAAATCATGCAGCTTTTGTATCAGAATAGGTCAGGCAAATCTCCTCAGGATTTACCCTAAAACTATGTATAGTGTTTTGTGGAACTTTTGTAAGTGTCAGCCATCTGGATGAGTCACAACCAATGCTTTACCAACTTGCTCTCTGTGAAAGCCTGACAGAATGTTTTCCCTCTAGGTGCCTCTCCTTAGGCACACTATGCATCATATATCCCTTTTGTCTGTTACTCCATAATCTCCTTGATCAGAAAATTTGGGACATCACTGAATTATAGGATGTTACAGTGCAGATTTTCTTATGTCCTGAGTCCTCGCTGACCTACCGGGTCTAGGAAAAAACATTGGCTATCTTTGTAGCCCTTCTTTTTGTCTAATTTTTTAGTGTGAAAACTTAAGTTGTTAACCCTCCAGGAGAGAAGCTCAGTGATACTATTACTTTGTAACATAGGCACTGTCTTTCTGAATATCAAATGCCTTATACTTAACATGGAACCAGTATTTTCCATCAATCATTGATATTCTAATAAATCCATATATAATATGATAAAAACAATTGCAGATTTTTACACTGAAATTTAGGAGTCTAACCATATGCAATATTGAACATCTCAATTTCATGGCATTTTCCCTTGTCTTTTCTTCACATTTATCACCTCCTTTTAAAAAAATCACTTGAGAGATTATACCAATAATTGATATAATTTTAGAAGCAGTACACATATAAAAGGTCAGAATGACAGGGACTCCAAGAATGGTTGTAGGATTACACATTGCTATCCTTAGTGTAGTTATTTACTTCACAGATATTAGCACATATAGTTAGTGGGGTGAGAATTATACCAACTAACTGCTAGTTTTAAATACATGTTGGAGATACTTAGGACCATTGTCTAAATCATCCTGTATGTATAAGTGCATGGTTTTGCTTCTGTCATGTTTCCTAACTTTTCTGTTTGCTGTCTCTTCATTATTTAATTTTTAAGTTCTTGATTTCCATTTAGCTGTGTCCTACCTTTCTAGTTTTATTTCTTCTTTAGAGTTCTTACTCTAGGGAGAATGTATGATATTTACACATTTGTAGGTCTGGTTTATTTCACTTATGAGTATATCTTCAAGAAACATCCATTTATATATGAAGGTTTTGTGTTTATCATTCTTTATAGCTAAGTAATAATCCATTGTATAAAAACACCACATCTTTTTTGACCACTCTTTAGGTGACAGGCATTTTGGTTGTTTCCAAGATTTGACTATTACAAATTGTGCTGCTATAAACATATGTGTACAAATATCACTATGATATGATGTTTTCAGTTCTTTTGGGAAAATTTCCAGAAGGGGGCTAGCTGGATTGAATGGGGTTTCCAGATGTAGTTTTTTAAGGAGTCTCCACACTGATTTCCATAATAGTTGCATCTGTCTGCATTCCCACCAGCACTGGAAAAGTGCTCCTTTCTCCCCACAACCACTAGAGCATTTGCTGTTGGTTGATTTCTTTTTGATAGCCGTTCTTTCTGGAGTGCGATGGTATCTGAGAATTGTTTCAATTTGCATTTCACTGATGGTTAGTGGTGCGGAACATTTTTTTCATATATTTATTAACTTCTAATATTTCCTCCTCTGAGAAGTGTGTGTTCATCTCAGATGCCCATTTCTGGATTGGGTCTTTCAATTTTGGGGCCCTAATGTTTTTTAGTTCTTTATAAATTCTAGATAGAAGACATTTGTCTGAATATTTACTACTTAAAATTGTTTCTAAATTAGTGGGTTGTCCTTTCACTGTATTGGTGATTTCTCTTGATGTTCAAAAATTGATGTACAAGAGGAGGTCCCAGTTGTTAATTCTTTCAAGTGTTACACGTGCATTTTGATTTTTGTCCATGAACTCTTTGCCTACCCCAAAGTCCTCAATATTTCCTCCTACTTTCTCTTCCAGGAGATTTAATCTTTCTCTTTTAACATTTACATTTTTGATCCAGTTTGACTTTCATTTGGTGCATGGTGATGGACATGGTAAAGTTTTAGTGTTCAGCATGTAGAGAGCCAGTGTTTACAGCACCATTTGATAAATAGGCTTTCTTCCAGTAAGCATGTTTGGCACCTTTGTCAAAGATAAGGTGGCTGCGTGTGTCTGTAGTTGCTTCTTCATCTTCTAATCTATGCCCGTGATACTCAGGTTTATTTTTTCTTTTCATCAATACCATGCTGGTTTTATCACTGTAACTTTGTTCTGTAATAATTTTAAGTCAGAATTTATAATGCTTCCTGCCTTATCCATACTGCCTAGGATTGTCTTTGTTATTCTAGGTCTTTTCTGGTTCCAAATAAATTTTACAAATGACTTCTCTAGGTCTGTGATGTATGTTGATGGTGTTTTGATTGGGGTTGCTTTAAATCTGTATAACAGTCTTGGGAGTATGGCCATCTTCATAATGTTGGTTCTTCTTATCCAGGAGGAGGGAATATCTTTCCATTTTCTGAAATTCTCTACATTCTCTTCTTTCAGAGTACTGTAGTTTTCATTGCATAGATCTTTTATTTTAGTTAGGTTAATTTCTAAATATTTCATTTTCTTTGGTACTATTGCAAAAGGCATTGTTTCTCTAATTTCTTTTAGTGTGTTTGTTATCCGTGTAAAGGAATTCTGTTGATTTTTTTTTGTATTGTCTTTGTATCTTGCTATGCTACTGAATTTGTGTATTAATTCTAGTAGCTTCTTGGTGGATTTTTTGGGTCTTCTATGTAAAGACTAGCCTGCCATTTTTATTCTTCTTATTTCTCTCTCTTGTCAAATGGCTATAGCTAATGATTCCAGAACTGTATTGAATAGGAGCAGTGATAAAAGACGACCTTGTGTTTCCTTCTTTCTTTTTTTTTTTCTGGACCATGGTTTGAACTCATGACCTTGTCCTTGCCAGGCAGGCACTTGTTGCACATAGCTCTCCGCAGACCCCTACATCCTTGTCTTGTACCACATCTAAGACTTCAGTTTTCCACCACTTAGAACTGTGTTAGCCATTGGATTGTCACAGAAGGCTATTCCAATTTCCTGTAGGACTTTGAACAAGAATGAGTTTTTCACTTTGTCAAAAGCCTTTTCTGCATCAGTTGAGATGACCATGTGGTTTTTGGATTTGGCTCTATTGATGTAGTGCATTGCATTTATAGATTTGCATATGTTGAACCATTCCTTGCAAACCTGGGTTGAATCCTACCTGGTTATGATGTATAATGTTCTTAATGATTTGTTGTATTGTATTTGGTAGGATTTTATTGAGGATTTTTGCATCTATGTTCATGCGAGTGATTGGTCTGTAGTTCTTTTTTTAGTTACCTCTTTCTCTGGTGTTGAACTTTCCTTTGTGGGTAGGTATTTGATTACACTTTGTATTTCATTGGCTGTTATAGGGTTATTGAGACTTCTTGTATATTCTTGATTGAGTTTTGAAAAAATATACCTTTCTAGAAGTCTGTGCATTTCATCTCTGCCTTCAATTCTGTGAGAATATAGATTCTCAACATAGCTGTTAATAATCTCCACTGGGTCTATTGCAATTTTGTTCTTTTCATTTCTTATTGCTTGAATTTGAGTTTTTTCTTTCCTCTTTTTCATGAAGTTAGCTAGGGGATTATCAATTTATTTCATCATTCAAAGAACCAGCTTTTTGATTCATTAATTCTTTGTATTGTTTTCTTTGTCTCAGTTGAATTAGTTTCTCCTCTAATCTTTATAATTTCTCCCATCTTTGGGCTTGGGTTTCCTTTGCTTTTCGTTTTCTATTTGGTTTAGGTACTGCATAAGATTATTTGTTTGTTCCTGTTCTTTTTTTTAATGTGTCAGTTCAGAGCTATAAATTTCCCTCTAAGAGCTGTATTCATTGCATCCCATAAATTCCAGTAGGTAGTTTTTGAATTTTCATTAAATTGTAGATATTGTTTAATTTTTTATTTAATTTCATCTGTAACCCACTGGCTGCTGAGAAGGATATTGTTTAATTTCCATGTATTTCTGGGGTTCTCATGGTTTCTTTTGTCTTTTTTTTGCAGTTTCATTGCACTGTGGTCAGATAATATGCATGGGACAATTTCTGTTTTCTTGCATATATTTAGGCATGATCTATGTATGTGGTCTATTTAATAAATATGCTATGTGCAGCTGAAAAAATATGTGTTGTTAAGTGGTCAGGTGGAACACTGTATGTGTCCACTAAGTCCAACTGTCCAAGTTCTGGTTCAGTTCTGCTACTTCTTTGCTAGTTTTTTGTTCACTTGACCTATCTTTTTGAGATACGATAATGTTAAAGTCTCCTGTTAAGATTGTGGTATTGGATATTAGATTTTTCATTTGTATTAAGATTGGTCTTATACAGCTCAGTACTCGTGTTAGTGCTACCTCTTCACCTTGCATTTTCCCCTTCCCAGTATATACTGGCCTTCTTTACTTCAGTTGATCATTCTTGGTTTGAAGTTGAGACTGTCTGCAAACAGGATTGCTATCCCTGTTTTTTTCTGATCCGCTGGTAAATGTAGTATTGTTTTCCATCCTTTGACTTTGAGCCCATGAATATTTTTATAAGTTAAGCGTGTTTCTTGTACACAGCATATTGTTGGATTTCACTTCCTTATCCACTATTCCAGTCTATTTCTTTTAATTGGAGAGTTAAATCCATTTACATGGATGGTTACAAATGAAATTGTATTGACTTATGGTTGAGATGTTATTTACCTACTTTTGTTAACCTTTTTTTCTCCTGTGTTTAGTTGGTTTCCCTATTTGGTGGGCCTTTCTCTTTTCATTCATGTAGTTTAGGTCATTTTGTTTCCTCTCTAAAGTATCTTTTAGTAGTCTGTGTAGGGTTGGCTTTGACATCAAGAAATTCTTTAGTTGTTTTATTTTCATGGAAGTATTTCACTTATGCCTCATACTTGAAAGAGGGTTTTACAGGATATAACAATCTGGGCTGGAATTTGTTTTCATGGAGGATTTGGAGCACTCTGTTCCACACTCTTCTTGACTTGGTTGTTTGTGAAGAGAAATCTGGTATTATCCTGATGGGTTTTCCTTTAAATGTAATCTGTTTCTTTTCTTTAATGATATTTAGTATATTATTCTGCTGGATTTCTGAAATCTTGCCTATTTTATGTCTTGCTGCATTTTTAGTTGCACTGATGTTATTTGGAGTTCTATATACTTTCGTAACCTGAGTGTCATGTTGTTTTCTCAGATTTGAGAAGTGTTCTGCTATTACTTCTGCCCGTATTCTTTTTATGTCATTTATATTGACTCCTTATTTCTCATTTATATCTGTTAGTCTCATGTTGTTCATCTTTTCATCATCTTGCAGGTACTGGATTACTATTTTCCTGCATCCTATTTGTTTTTATTACATCCTTTCTTACCTTTTCTCTAATTGCTATGATACCTTCAAGATCTGAAACTTTGTCTTCATTTTCATTCACACTTGTTGCCAGCTTGTGATTGTAGTTTTATTTTTCTGTATGTCTCTTTGAAACTGCTTCATGAGATCTATTCCTTTCCTGTATTGCTCAATCAAGGATGCCATCATTTTTCTGTTCCCTTCTAATTTTTTTTAGCAATGTCTTCTTTAGAAGCATTTAATAATTCTCTCATTATAGTTATCTTTTCTTCTTTTATCTGAGGTAGTTTTTTTTTTTTTTTTTTGGTATCAGGGTTTGAACTCAGGAACTTGTGCTTGCCAGGCAAGTTTATTCTACTGAGCTGTATCCCCAGCCCTTATTCAGAGTTTATTTCTGATCTGATTTCATCTCTACCTTTCTGTAGTTGTTCCATTATTTTAGATGCTACTAATTCAGAGGTTTTTTTCTTTTTACTTCAAAGGTTCTTTCTGATCTGATATCCTCTATACTTTTCTCTGTTTCTTTACTTCTGACGCTAGTAATTCAGAGATTTCAGCTGTGTGCTTCCCATATTCTTCTATGCTAGTGTCTCCTGCATTTGTTCTGAGTGGGCTCAGGTCCTGCGAGTGCATGTTGCTCCTTCTCTTTGTCATTTTGTGTAGTACTATCCTCTGATTCTTGGTTTAGAGCTTTGGTGAAGTTTTGCCATCAGCACCTGCTGAAATCTGGGTCCAGATCTACCAAGTTGGAACTTGTCCAGATGTTCCTGGCTGGGTCTGCCTGTTGCATCCAGTGGAAATGAACCCACTGTGCTCCTTGGCCAAGATGTTCATCTCGTGGATTAGCTCGGAGGGTCTGACCTCCAGCCTCTCTGCAGTGAATTTTGCTGTAATTTTCCATAGGAGGTGCCAGTTCTGGGGTCTGGATGGGGAAGCTCTGGTCGCAACATGCAAGCAAAAGCTCCAGGACCATGGTGGTCCTGGGATCTGGTCAGATAAGTTCCAGTCATGACATTCAGACCAAAGATTTCTACCTACACACATGCCATTCCTGGGATCTGGGCCTGTGTTTCGATTTTATGCATTTTCTCTTGTGAGTCAACATTTTCTCCATGTTTTCTGGTTTGCTTTAATCATTTGTCTGCCCCATTATTTATTTCCTGTCTTTTCTAGTTTCCTGAAGCTTGTGTGAGTTTCCTTGTACATCATTCTTGCATCTGTTATCTTTTGCTTCATTTATTTCTCTATTTTACCTTTTTTCCCTCTTAATCATCTACCCACCAGTGTAAAATCACTATACAAAGAAGAATACAATTCCTGGTTTTGTTTTTCTTAAATATATTATTATAGCTCTTGCTCATATGATTAATGGTATCAGATTAATAATTTTCTTGGCTTATGAGTTTCTAACCTGTGCCTGATGCTATTATCATTGTTTGTCATACCACATATATTATGAAGCTACAGAGAAATGAAATAGGAAAACAATAGGGAAAGAAATCACAAAAGTACAAAAATACATGAGCAACCAATGCGTCACAGGTCACATTAAAGAAGAATCTAAACAATTTCCACCATAAAATGACAATGCAAATGAAACATAGCAGAACTGATGGAATACAATGAGGACAGACCTAAAAGGTATATTTATAGCAGTGAATTCTCATATTAGGAAAGCACAGTGAGCTAAAACAATCTAATATTGAGCCTCAAGTTCCCAGAGAAAGAGCAAGTCAGGTTTAACCTTCATATAAAGGAAGAAATGACAAAAAGCAGAACAGAAATTATTGCAATCAAGTCTAACAATACAAACAATCCATGAGTAAAAGAATTGGTTGTTTGCAGTATTGAGTAAAATTGAAACCATGGGCTGGCCTCATCAAAATATGAAAGAAAAAGAAGTCAAACCTATTCAATCATGAATGAAAAGAGTAAAGTCTCCACAGTACTATTGAAATCTGGGCGATCATCAGTACGTACTCTTCAAAAATGGATGTTCTAATAAGATGCAAAATTTAAAATAGATGGACATTCCTAGATACTTACAAATTACCAAAACTGAATCAAGAAGATATAGAAATTCTAAATAACCCAATATCTATCAATAAAATTGAAAACATAATTAAAAACTTACCTATCCACATAGAAAACCATGGCACCAATGGATTCACTGCACAACTGTATAAAAAATAGAGGGATCTAATGTCAATATTCCTCGAAATATGTAATGAATTTGAAAGTGAACTAATTCTCTCAAACTCATTCCAGTAAATAAACATTATCCTGATGCCAAAACCAGAGTAAGATCAGACTAAAAAACTGAGCTACATCTTCATAATGAACATAGGTCAAATAGCTTCAATAAGATATTGGCAAACAGAATGGCAGAAATCTCCAAGAAAATTACACCATGACCAAACAGGACTCATCCTAGGTATGCACAGATAGTACAAAATATGCATATGAATAATTACAGTAATTAATATCAATGAACCAAAGATGAAAACCACATTATCATCTCAATAAATGCAAAAGCATTTAACAAAGTCCAATGTATTGTTTTTTTAAAAAAAAATTTCATGGGAAAAAATTTCTTCTGGGCTGTTTCCTCTTGATTCTCAGCAAAGATTTGGCTAAAAGTCCCCAAAAGTAACCATGTGACTGTCTCAACGTAAGACTCATTTGACATTTATTTTCCCTGATTGATTGGTGTTCCACACCTAGAACTGATCTCATAAAAAGTCCCTGAACATGAGGAAAATGCAAACACATTTTCTGCTAAAGCATACCACATGTGGACTGGAGTACAACAGACAATGTAGTGTCTGAAACCTCTGTGGCATCTATACGTCAACTGAATTTTTATCAGAATTCTGATCTTCTGAGGAGCTTGTTCAGCAGTATTTCAGCATTACTTCTTCAGCTGGCATCTCCACATCTCTCCAAACTCTTCCTATACACTGTTTCTGAAGATCCCTAAACTAGATGGCTAGGTTATATCAGAGCAATGATATCATATCTCTGGAATCCAAATCTGTCTTTGATTCTTATCTCACTCTTAGGAGAGGGCAACTGAGATCCACGGGTAAAAAAGAAATGGTTTATTTCAGTTCACGTTATGTAGATAATTCAGTCTACAGTTTTTTTCCCCCCAGAACCAGGGATTGAAGTCAGGCCCTTATGCTTGCCAGGCAAGCAATCAGTCCACAGTTGACTGACTCCCAGGCAGGGAAGCATAGCAGAGAGACATGGTAGAGGACTAATAGTCCATGGCACAATAGAAAGAAAATACCAAGCACTCAAGCAAGCTCCGTTTCCCTTTTATTTTATCCATGCTACAAGCCATTCACACTCAGTTTGGATCTTCCTTTTATCCATACCCAGATTTATCCTATGCCAATCAGTAAACTAATTTGTTATCACAAACTGTTAATCTGAGCATTACAAACCCGACATCCAACCAGCTCAGAACAGCTCCACCTATGGGTGAGTGCGACAGAAAGCAGAAACAATGAAGCAACACCCAGGATTTCAAGCCTGATTTGTGTATGTCAATGGGTACTCATTGGGATCATTCCCAAAATATCAGATCCTGATCTCTGATGGTCATCTAGGGCTTATATGGGACAAGCAAGCAGGAAATATAGAAGCAGAATTGCTTTTCAGTTGGAGATTTGTTCTTACAATATTCATCACAATGACGAGCTATACATCACAGAGATCAGAAACAAAAGTAACAGCAACTAGAACTAAAACCATTACCTGGGCAACTAACAATCTGAGGTATACTGGATGTGTGTGGGGTCCCCTTCTACTACGTGAGCACATAAACTTTGAGGAAACATCTAGATACAAGCAGTATCAGTCTTGTTTCCACATCAAAGAAATATATATATATATATATATATATATATATATATATATATATATAAATTCTTAAAGTTTTGCTACCAGGTTCTTTTTAAAATGTAATCATCTATTGTTCTCAGGCAAATTCTCTTTAACTTCAATAGAAAAATTGCCAAGTTTTCAGGGTAAAATGTATTTAGCAGGTACTATTTTAAATTTTTAAACATTCATACTCCCACATATACATGAACACACACATTGTATATATGCTTCATTAGTACGATTATTAATCAGCACTTCCAAATGTCTTTTATGTTTCTATAAAAATGGATATGGATGTAACATAAAAAGTCTAAGTGATTTGCTTTCATAAGAGAAATTATCATCCATACTGTTTTCTTTAACCAGCTAGCTAGCCATTAGTGTGAGCAGATTAAGACATGGATGTGAGATTAGATACAGATGTTTACCTAAAGTTTTTTATTTTGTTTAATATGTAATCAGGAGAAACTCTCTTTTCTTTTTTTTTCTTCAAGAAATGAATTTCTGATTTTATTTAGCTTTTTGAAGAGAAGAAAATATTAGCATTTATTTACTTAACTATTTTAATATACAAATAAGTATACATGGAACAAAGATAATACATGTGGATTTATGTCAATCTCACTAGGAGTCTTCATCATGTGCTATCTTACAGTATTCATCACAGTGACCAGCTATGTATCACAGTGAGCAGAAACGTGATAAAACACTTCATCATGTGACGTGAAGTCAATCACTTCACAAATGGTGCCACATATATCTCTGAGGGATGACAACAACTTCAAGTGAGTGCTACTCATTGCACTCACTTTCAAGGAGATCATGATAATTTGTAGTTTTCATTTAAGGGTTGCACATATTCATAAACCATGTTATTTGAGTGAAAGACAACTAACACACACAAAAGCAAACTTTACAAGTATTTCTCTATGCAATCAACATATGAAGGATAGGATAACTACTACAAGGACAACAATATGCATTGCATCAATTATTGGGAATGTACTACTAACGTGTTTTGAAAGTGTCACATGGTTATATCTTATTAAAAGTAAAAGACATGAAAGAACACAATTTTATTTATTTCTTTCTCTTTAATTTTTTATGGTTCCTAAGAAACTCTCCTTTCCAATAATTCTTTCCACATAATCAGTGGTAAAAATTATTTCTAAGAAGGGCAAATTACCCAGAAGTGGAAATTCATACCTGTGATCCTAGCACTCTCAGAGGCTAAACCAAGAGGATCATAGGACCTGAACAAGTTAGTGAGATAGTGAAGGTCTTTCTCAAAATGACAAATGAATGGATGAGTGAATGAATGAATTAATTAATCAGTGAATCAAATTTCAATGTGAAGGGCTTGGATTTAATTCTCCATATGAAAAACAAGTCAGAGCTGCCCCGGCATGCGCAAGTAGGTAGTGACCTTCCTGCCTTCCCGTGCCCATTGTATACTTCCCCATCCAGAGTACAGCAAAAGGTGCTTGTAGGTACTTTTGCAGACCAAAGTCCCAGCATCTCCTGTAGAACCCTGTAGCAAAATTCCTTACAGAGAGGCTGGGTTCAGACCCTTCCAGCTAATGCAGGAGCTGAACATCTTTTTAGAAGAGCAAAGCGGGTTCACTTTCACAAGCAGCAAGAGGAAGAAATGGAGCACAGCAGCCAGATACAGCCAGTATATCTGGACAAGATCCAACTTGGTTGATCAGTAAGTGCTAATTGCATAAGTGCACCAGAGCTCTACACCAAACGGCAAAGGACATTGCTATATAAAATGACAAAGAGAAGGACCAAGATGCAATCTCTGGCCCCAAGCCCACCCAGAATAAATGTAGGAGACACTATCATAGAAGAAACTGGGAATCACACAGCTGAAAGCTTGGAATTAATAACATATGAAAGAAAGAAATAAATGCAGAAATATATAGAGGAAATCACATCAGAAATAACCTGCAAAGTAAAAAAAAAATCTCCAAATTAACAGTGTCTGAAGTAAAAAAAAAAAAAAAACTACAGAAAAGTATAGAGGAAATAAGAATAGAAATAACCTCTGAAGTAAAAAAAGAAATTTCCAAATCAGTAGCATGTGAAGTAAAAAAAAACGGCAGAAAGGTAGGGAGGAAATCAGATTACAAATAAACTCTGAAGTGAAAAAAGAAAAGATAACTATAACAAAAGAATTAATAGATGTTTCTAAAGAAGACATTTGTCTTAGTTACTTTTTACTCGTTGCTGGGACAAATACTTGACAGCCACAATGAAGGAAGGAAAGGTCTATTTAGCTCACAGTTACTGGAGGTTTCAGTGCATATTCGGCTGGCCCAAGACTGAGTGGAACAGGGGAGAGAGCATCCAGTTAATGGTAGTGGAACAGCAACAATATGGTGACAGAGGCAGCCAACCAAACAGGGCAGCAGAGCAACAGCAACAGTTCTAGTTTGTCTCTCTGTCTCTGTTTAAATTACATCAGGCTCTGTGTCTTAGCCTATCAGCCTCAGGCTACACTCATAGTCTCAGCACTACTCAGACCATAATCCCAACAGTAGTGAAACACGTAATCCCAGTGCATCATCATTTAAGTCTCAAGCTCTACAAGTACCCTCCCATGACTCCATGAGGCTTTGGGGGAAAAACTAGACATAAACCATAACATTCTGCCCCTGGACCCACAAAGTCTCATACATATCCCTTTGTACAAAAGACATTTGGGTCCATCTGGGAGAGCTGTCAGAGTCCCAACAGTTTCAGCATTGCTGAAAAGTCCAAATCCCAAGTCTCCTCCAAGGTCCAAGGCAAACTCTCATCTGTGAGCTCCTGTGCAATAGAAAAGTTAAACATATTCAACATCCAAAGGCATAAGATAAACATTACAATCAGAAAAGTTGCAAACAACAGGGTAATACAGAACACTGGGACCAACACATGTCCAAAATCCAGTAGGGTAAACATTAAATCCCATAGTTCCAACTGGAACATCCAAAGCAGTCTGCGCTGAGTTGTGAGCTCCAAAGGCCTTATATGGCTCTGCCCCTAAGGCACTCTTGGTGGCAATTTCCATGGTTTCCCTCTTAGGCTGGCTTTGCTCCCTCTTTCCACGATCCATGTTCCTGGATTTTCCAAATTTCTGGGGTTTCCACTGAACAGGCTTCTCACACACAGCTTTACACACTGCCCTCTCAGGGGCATACTGCCTGGCCTCCCAGGCCTTCTTCTGAAATTGAGGTGGAATCCTTCTTAACCTCAGAACTCCTGCATTCTTCATAGGCCTATGTCGATGATGCCAAGGTCTGCTATCAGCTGAAGCAGTAGCCAGGCTTTCTTCTGTCTTGGTTGTAGGGGTGGAGTATCTAGATTGCCGAGCACTCTGACCCCGATTCCCAGAAACCAATTCTCCACGCCGGCGCCATTTTGGAACCTGATTTGGCCGCTGCCGCCATTCCAGTTCTTGGGTCTCTGAGGCTTTCTTCTCAAGGCAAAATCTCTCTGCTCTGAAATTCTGAGGCTGCAAAGGGTGGAGAGCTGCCACCTCTTGTGATGCCCTCAGGCCGTCCTTTTAATTCTTTGGTTCCTTCCCAGCAATGGAGATCCTTTCAGCTCCATCTTTGCAGTCCAAAGCTTTCCTGGTGTTTCCTTTCTGGCCAAACTCACATTTTAAATCGTCCTGCTTGGCTCTTTGCTCTTGATTTTCAACATAAATCTGGCTAAAAGCCACCAATAATAACCATGCCACTGCCCCAGTAGTTTGCTGCTAGGAAATATCTCTTGAAACATTAATCAGTCCTCCATGCTTAATCTCAGTGTTAGGCAAAGTCTCTGGGCACAAGCAAAATTCCCACAGACTTACAGCCAGTGTATAGCACAAATCACTTGGAGTCCAACAACCAACGCTGTCCTTTTTCCCAGCAGAAACCTCCTCAACCTGGTCTTTACAAACAGGTCTTCTATCAGTTTTCTGGTCTGAGTTCTGACCAGAAACTCCCAAACAGAACAGCCGAAGCTGTTCCATTGCTTTGCTTGTAGCCGACATCTCTGACTCTTTGCTATCTCTTCCCGTAAGCCATTCCTAAAAGCTTGTAATCCACATGGTCAGGTTAGTCACAGCAACAACTCCACTTCTCTGGTACCAAATGCTGTGTTAGTTACTTTTTACTCGTTGCTGGAACAAATACCTGGCAGCCAAATTGAGGGAAGGAAAGGTTTATTAGCTCACAGTTACTGGAATTTGCAGTCCATATTCGGCTGGCCCAAGGCTGAGTGGAACAGGGCAGAAAGCATCCAGTTAATGGTGGTGGAACAGCAACTATATGGCGACAGAGGCAGCCAACCAAACAGGGCAGCAGAATAATAGCAACAGCTCTAGTCTGTCTCTCTTTAAATTACATCAGGCTCTCTGCCTTAGCCTATAAGCCTCAGGCTATACTCATAGTCTCAGCACTACTCAGACCATAATCCCAACAGTAGTGAAATACGTAATCCCAGTGGATCATCATTTACGTCTCAAAATCTAAAAGTCCCCGCCCATGACTCCATGAGGCTTTGGGGGGACAACTAGACATAAACCATAACAACATTGATAGAAAATTAGAGGAGAATAGACAAATGATGAAATCTTTGAATGAGGAATATAGGAAAGAAATAAATTACATGAAACAGTTTCAAGGAGATATAAAGAAGAATAAAAGTACAATCACAATCTGGCAATAAGTATGAATGAAAGTGAAGATAGAGTTTCAGATTTATAAGACACCACCACAGTTAGGGGAAAGGTAAGAAAGGATGCAATAAAAACAAATAGGATGCAGGAAAAAATAATTTAACATCTACAAAATGTGCTAAAGATGAAAAACGTGATAGTAATAGGCATCAATGAGAAAGGAGACTATACAAATGATACAAAAAGAATATGGGCAGAAGTAATAGCAGAACATTTCACAAATATAAGAAAACAATCTGACATTAAAGTAACTGAAGCATACAGAATTCCAAATGATATAAACACTACTACAAAACAACCAGACATAAAGTAGGCAGGATTTCAGAAGTCCAGCAGAAGAATACTTTAGTAAAAACCACTAGAGGAAAGAAACAGATCACATTTAAAGGAAAACCCATCAGAATAATGGCAGATTTCTCTTCAGAAATCATGAAGTCAAGAAGAGACTGAGTGCTTCAAGTACTCCATGAAAACAAATTCCAGCCCAGACTGCTATACCCTGCAAAACTGTCTTTCAAGTTTAATGGAGAAGTGAAATACTTCCACAATGAAGAATAACTAAATAAATTTCCAATGACAGAGACAAACCTATACATACTACTCGAAGATATTTTTAAAAGGGACCAAAATGACCCAAACTCTACAAAGGAGAACAGAAAGAACCCACCAAATAGGGCAACCAAGTAAATACAGGAGAAGAAGGGGAAAACAGTAGTTAAAAATTATGTGAACATAAGCCAATACATTTCAGTTATAACCATCAATAAAAATTGACTTAATTCTCCAATAAAAAGAAGTAGACTGGCACAGTGGATTAGGAAGCAAAATCCAACAATATGCTGTATATAAGAAACACACCTTTATAAAAGAAATTTAGAGGCTGAAAGTCAAAGGATGGAAAACAATAGTACATGCCCCAGAAACTCAGAAAAAACAGGGGTACCAATCCTGTTTGCAGATAGTCTGAACTTCAAACCAAGAGTGATAAAATGAAATAAAGATGGTCATTACGTACTGGTAAGGGGAAAAATTCTAGAGTAAGACGTAACACTCATAAATATATATGCACCCAACAAGGGAGCACCGAGTTATATAAGACAAATCTTAATGAACATCAAAATTCTAATATCCAGTACCAAAATCTTAACAGGAGACCTTAACACTCCTTTATGCCAAAAAGATAGGTCGAGCGGACAGAAATTAGCAAAGAAATATCAGAACTGTAACAGAACTTGAAATAACTGGACTAAGTGGACAGATACAGAGTGTTCCACTTAACCACTTTTGAATACACATTTTTTTAGCTGCACATGGAACATTTTCTAAAATAGATCATATACTAGTCCATAGATTGTGCTTATGTATATTCAAGAAAACACAAATATTCCCATGCACATTACCTGACCACAATGCAATGAAACTGCAAATAAATGATGACAGAAACCACAAAATCACCAGAAATACATGGACATTAAACAACACCCTCATCTCCAACCAAAAGGTTGCAGAGGAAATTAAACAAAAAATTAAACAATACCTACAGTTTAATAAAATTCAAACACAACTTACTGGAATTTTTGGGATGCAATGAAGACAGGTCTTAGAGGGAAATTTTTGTTGTGAACTCAAACATTAAGAAAAGAGAGCAATAACAAGTAAATACCCTAATGCTGCACCTGGATGATCTAGAAAAGGAAAAGCAACCCAAACCCAGAACCCAAACACAGGAGGAAATTTTTAAAATTAGAGCAGAAATTAATTTAATTAATACAAAGAAATCAATACAAAAAATTAATGAATCAAAAAACCTCATTCTCTGGAAGATTAAACAAAATTGATAAACCACTACCTTACCTCATCAAAAATAGGAAAGAAAAACTCAAATTCAAGCAATAATGAATGAAAAAGTATATTACCACAGACCTAGTGGGAGATCCAGAAGATGATAACTTGAAAATGTTACTGTCACAGAATTGAAGACACAGATGAAATGGACAGATTCTTACAATGGTCCACTTTACCAAAACTAAATCAAGAAGATACAAGAACTCTCAATAACCCAAGACAATACAAAATGTAATAATAATAATCATAATAATAATAATAACAACAACAACAACAACAACAACAACAACAACAATAATAATAATAATAATAATAATAATAATAATAAACTACCAACAAAGAAAATTCCAGGTCTGGATGGATTCATAGCCACTTTCTATAAGAAATTTACAGAAGGTATAATTGGAATACTCCTCAAACTCTTCAGTGAAATAAAAAAGGAAACAATCCTCCCAAAAACATTCCTGGAGCCATGTGAGATACTGATACGAAAAACAAAGAAAGATGCAACTAAAAAAGAGAACTACAGGCCAATCTCTCTCATGAATATAGATGCAAAAATCCTCAATGAAATCCTAGCAAATAGAATACAACAAATCATTAAGAAGATTATTCATCATGACCAGGTAGGATTAATCCCAGGGATGCAAGGATTGTTCAACATAAACAAATATATAAATGTAATACACTGTATCAATAGAGGCAAATCCAAAAACCACATGATCATCTCAGTTGATGCAGAAAAGGCATTTGACAAAGTCCAACACATATTCATCCTCAAAGTTCTACAGAAAATTGGAACAGATGGTCTCTAACTCAATTTGGTAAGAGACATCCATGACAATCCAACATCCAACATCAATCTGAATAGGAAAAATTGAAACCTTTTACTCACAGATCTGGTGCAAGACAAGGATATGATCTATTACCACTCCTATTCAATATAGTTCTATAATCATTAGCTACAGCCATTAGACAAGAGAGAGAAATAAAAGGAATAAAAATAGGTAAAGAAGTTAAACTATCATTATTTGCAGATGACATGATAGTCTACTTGGAAGACCCAGAAAACTCGACCAAGAAGCTATGAAAATTAATACAGAAATTCAGTAACATAGCAGGTTACAAAGTCAACACACAAAAGTCAGTGGCATTCCTCTACACAGATAATGAACACACTGAGAGAGAAATTAGAGAAACAGTACCTTTTACAATAGCACCGAAGAAAATGAAATACTTAGGAGTTAAACTAACCAAATAAAAGATCTATTCAATGAAAACTACCGTACTCTGAAAGAAGAGAAGCTAGAAGATTTCAGAAAATGGAAAGATACTCCCTGCTCCTGGAAATGAAGAACCAACTTTGTGAAGATGGACATACTCCCAAAATTGCTATACATATTTAATGCAATCCTAATCAAAATACCATCAACATATGTCACAGACCTGGTGAAGTCATTTGTAAAATTTATTTGGAACCATAAAAGACCTAGAATAGCAAAGACAATCCTGGGAAACACAGATAAGGCAGGGTATATATTCCTGACCTAAAGTTATACTATAAAGCTACTGTGATAAAATCAACATTCTGTTGGCAAAGAAAATACACCTGAGGAGCAATGGAACAGAATAGAAGATGCAGAAGCAAATACAAACACAGTCAGCGACCTTATTTTTGACAAAGGTACCAATAATGTTTACTGGAAGAAAGATATCATTTTTAAGAAATGGTGCTGGACACTGCAATTGCAAAACCTTTGACTGTGTATGTATCTGCTTCCTCTTAGTCCAAAGAGAAGTATATTCTTTCCTTTTTTTTTCTTTCTTCCTTTTTTCTATGCAACATCAATAGGGAGGTGGGTCATGCCCACACATTGCACTCTGTAGAATGATTGTGAGGACATATGCAATATGTCAACTTTCAAAGAAAAGAAGGGGGAAAAGAAAAAAAAAGTAATGTGGATTTAGAAAGGTTAATGTTTAATTGTTTGATCAATCTTATATACCTATATGTATTAATCTAAACTGATCTGATGATGAAAATATGTAATATAACCATTGTTAAATTTAAACAATAAAAAATTGAAAAAAGAAAAAAAAGAAATGGTGCTGGAAAAAATGGTTCTCTACATGCCAAAAACTAAAACTTCACCAAAGTCTATCGCCACACACTAAACCAAGGTCAAAAAATGGATTAAATATCTAAATGTTAAATGAAAACCGTTAAATCTCCTGGAAGACTAAGTGGGAGGTAATCTTGAAGATATCGGGGTAGGCAAACATTTCAAAGGCAGAAATCAGAATGCACTTTGAATACTTGAAAGAATCAACAACTGGGACATCCTCTAACTGAGAAGTTTTTGCACAACAAAAGAAATTACCAACAGAGTGAAAGGAAGACCCACAAATTTCAAAAAATTTTAACTAATAAGTATTCAGACAAAGGTCACCTATCTAGAATTTATAAAGAACTAAAAACCATTAGGGTCCAAACATTGAAAGCCCCAATCAGGAAATGGCCATCTGAAATGAGCACATATTTCTCAGAGAAAGAAATTCAACAAGCCTATAAATATATGACGCAAACATCCAGTTGCTAGCCATTCGTGAAGTGCAAATTAAAACAATACTTAGATAGCATCTCACTCCAGAAAGAATGGCTGTCATAAAGCAATCAACCAATAACAAATGTTGTAGAGGCTGTGGGGAAAAAGGAACACTTCTCCGCTACTGGTGGGAGTGCGAACTACTGCCTCCAATGTGGAAGGCAGTGTGAAGACACCTTAAAAAACTAGAACTGGAAATCACATTCAATCCAGTTGTCCCCCTACTGGGAATTTTCCCAAGAGAACTGAAAATATCATATCATAGTGACATCTGTGTACCTGTGTTTATAACAGCACAATTTATGATATCCAAAATCTCAGAAAGAACCAAAATGCCCATCATCTGAAGAATGGCTGAAAAAGATGTGGTATTCTTATACAATGGAATTTTACTCAGCTATAAAGAATGAGAAACTAGAAGACTTCATATATAAGTGGATGCATCTTGAAGATAAACTCATAAGTGAAATAAAACAGACCTACATCTGTAAATATCATATAGTCTCCCTAGTGTAAGAACTCTAAAGAAAAAATAAAAATGGAAAGGCAGGACACAGCTAAATGGAAATCAAGAACTTAAGGGTGAAGCAACAAGGAGACTGACAGCAGAAAAGATAGGAAACATGGTAGGAGCAAAGCCATGCACTTATATACACAGGATGAATTAGAAAATTGTCCTAAGAACCTCTAACAGGTTTTTCACATTGAGGATAGCAATGCGTAACACTAAAACTATGTTTGGAATGCCTGTCATTCTAGTCTTTTAGATATCTGCTGCTTCTAATATAATTTCAATTATTGCTATACTCTCAAGTAAATGGCTGTTTAATAAGAAAACAAAAAAAGGTATTAAAAAAGAGTAAGAGACAAGGGAAAATGGCACAGAATTGAGTGGATACAATTGTGTATATGCTTAGATTTCTGAATTTGTGTGTAAAAATGTTTAACTGCTTTATCACATTCTATAGGGAATTATTAGTATATGAATGATTGTTGGAAAATACTTATTCCAAGTTAAATCTAATCTGTTTGAGATTTAGAAATACAGTGATCTTAAAGAGTAATAGTATCACTAATCCTCTCTTATAGAGCATTAAGAACATAATTTTTCAAACCAAAAACTAGAAAAAAATAAGGACTACAAGGATAGAAAATATTTTGTCCCTAGCCCTTCAAGGTCAGTGAGCACTGAGAACATAAGAGAACCTGTGCTGTAACATCCTACAATTCCGTGGTGTCCCAAATTTTCTGTTGAAGGAGATTTTAAGGCTACAGAGGAAAGGGATCGGTGATGCATAGTGTGCCTAAGAAGAGTCACCTAGAGAGATAACATTCTCTCTGGCTTTCACAGACAGCAAATTGGTCAAGTAATGGCCATGACTCATCTAGATGGCTTACACTGACAGATCTACAAAGCACTGTACACGGTTTCAAGGTAAATACTGAGGGGATTTGACTGACCTTGGAAGATGTAAACGTTACATGTTCTGTTATACAGGTCTTGCTTTAACTTGTCCTTAACCACGCAGCAGAAAAGTTTAACCACGAGGCATAAAAAGTAAAGCTAGGTTAGTATGTTGAGCTGTAAAAGGCTTAAGTCAACAGCTGACATTGCCTGTTCTGTCAATAACCCACTAAAGTATGGAATATTGGACTATGTATACAATTACTTTTTCTTAGTTCAATGAGAAGAAATTTTTATGTCAATAGTGAATAGAAAAATCATGTCTGCGTACTATGCTCTAAATAACTACTATGAGAACAACAATATGCATTGTATCAATTATTGGGAATGTGCTACTAACATGTTTTGAAACTGTCACATTGTTGTTTCTTATTAAAAATAATAAAAATTATTTGAATTTGAAAAAATTCAAAGTATTTGCAGAATATTTTCATTGTATTATCAATAGAAAAGCCTTAAATTGTCCTTTTCTAGGCGATATGATTGTCTCAGTTACTCTTCTCTTGTTGCTCAGACAAATACCCAACACTCAAAATGAAGGAAGGAAAGGTTTATTTATCTCATAGTTAACTGGAGTTTTCATTCAACTCTCAGAAGTGTCTAAAACAAACTGGCATATGGCATAGAGCAGCAGTTCATGGTGGTTGAACAGCAACAAAGGCAACAGAGAGAACGTCTGTGTCTCTGTCTAACTCATGTTTCATTCAGTCTATCAGCCCCAGGTTAGGTGTAGCACTCACACCCATAATCCCATCAGTATCAAAACCTATAATCTCAGTGGATGACGAGTTAATCTCAAACTCTAGAAGCCCCCACCCCATGATTGCACGAGGCTTGGGGGATAGCCAGACACAAGCCACGACATTCCACCCCTGGACCCCTAAAGTCTCATGCACATCCCTGTATGCAAAAGACATTTTAGACCATCTCTATGAGTTGTCAAAGTTAAATAGTTTCAGCATTGCTGAAAAGTAAATGTCTCAAGTCTCCTCCAAGATACAAGGCAAACTCTTTTTATGAGCTCCTGTACAAAAGAAAAGTCAAACACATCCAACATTTAAAGTACAAGATAGGTTGTGGGGAGATAGCTCAGCAGAATAAGCAAGTGCCTGGTAAGCACAAAGGCCTGAGTTCAATCCCCAGTTCTGTAAAAACAAACAAACAAGTAAATAAATAAAGCATAAGATAAACTTTACCATTTCAAAAGCTGTAAAGAAACAGGAATACCAGACACTGGTACTAATACAAGTCCAAAATCTAGCAGGGCAAACATTAAATCCCATGGTTCAAAGTGGAGCATCCAAAGCAGTCTGCACTGAGTTGTGTGTTCCTAAGGCCTTACATGGCTCTGCCCCTAAGGCACTCTTGTTGGTAGCTCCCATGTCTTCACTCTTAAGCTGACTTTGTTCCCTCTTCACAGTGTCCCTTAGATGATCCACATTTCTGGCTATCTCAAGATTCTGTGATTTCCACTGAATGGGCTTCTCACTATTTCACACACTGCCATCTTAGGGGCACACTTCCCAGCCTCCTGGGCCTTTTTCTGATATTGAAGTGGAAGCCTTCTTACCTCACAACTCCTGCATTGTGAATGCGCCTAAAACCAATGCCATGTGGATGATGCCAAGGTCTGCTGCCAGCTGAATCAGTAGCCAGTGATCCTCCTGTTGCCAGCCTTCCAAGCACTGGGATTACAAGCACATACCACTATGCCAAGTTTCAGTTGCCATCTCAGTGTGCCCTGGGGGTGGACTAGCATGGCACACTGGGGATCGAACCCCAATCATCTATGCTTGCATAAGCAGATGCTCTATCCTGCTGAGCTATCTGCGTGGCCCTCACTGCAACATTTTAAGGAGTCAAAATCCTATTTTATTCACCATGGCATCCTCAGAAGCTCACTGAGTTTGCTGACAAGCAGCAGGTGTTCAACAACAATTTGTTGAAATAATCAAATGATAAATAAAATCCCTGGTTGCTTCAGTAAATAATAATTTAGCGACAGCATTCCAGATAATAAATTCTGAGTTTTAAATTGAAGGTAGGAGCCCTCAAATGTAGGATTTGAAATTTACTGAGCAGTTTTTTACACTCACCAATGACTATTCTGAATGCTTCACATACATTTTCTTATTTAATTCTCCTCCAAATCCTATGAGAAGAGCATTATAATGATTTCTTATTTTTAGCAAGAAAAGCTGTGTTTTCACTCTAGGCAGTTTCACTTCGCACTTGCTGCTCTTAATGCTAAGCTATCGAGGCCAACTTCCTCATTTTCCAGATGGGGAAATTAAGGTTCATTGTGAAAATAATTTGTCGGACTTCTTTTTTTCTGGTGCTAGGGATTATATTTAGTGGTTTTTCATGGAGCTACATCACCAGTTCTTTCTTATTTATTTTAATTTTGAGAAGGATTCACTAAGTTGCAAAGTTGCCTGAGCTGGGAGCAAACTGTGATCATTCTGCCTCAGCCTCCCTGAATGCTGGGATTATGTATGTGTATGCCAGAGCCTTCTTTGTCTAAGTTATAGCCACTGTAGTGTCAAAACCAGAAGTAGAACCTAGGTATCTTGATCAATAATTTATACCTTTGATTATCTTACTATGACACTATAAGAAATTAATGCTAATAGTAATTGTTTAATGCAATTTTAATTTTGTCTCTAAAGTAATATCTTTCTCCAAATGAAGATCAAGAGTTCTTTCAGACAGTAGTTTGCTAATTTTCTTAGTTGGAAGTTGAAGAAAAAGAAATGCTTTAGCTATAACAATTATTCAGGAATCAAAAGTACCACAAGGAAAACACTCACATATAATAACTAAAAATACGAATTCATAAAAATGATTTGCTTCATTGCTTTATAATAAGATTTCATAAGTGCAGTCTTCAAACATCATGACAAATGTATAAAAATAATACTTTTTTAATACTAGATTTTGCGGACAAAGAAAAAGTGTTTTGTCTCAAATAACACAGCTAATAAATAATGGATATGAACTTACTCTAAACTCTAATACTAAAATAAGAGAATGGGGGAAAGTGAAATATTGCCTTTCAGAAGTGACATGTTGTCATGTTTGATGTCTTCCTAGCTCCTTGGTGCAGCCATCTCTTAATTCCTTTCCTTGTCTTTTTGTACATGTCTGGCAGTGCATAATATTTATATTACATTTGTGGAGTTGATGCTAATGTTTTATATATAACACATGGAAAGCTACTCCTTTGTGGGTTAGTTGTGAGAGTTAGAATTCATATAAGGTGGCAGGCATATTGTAGAAAACAAATGAATTATGTTACCTTCGGTCAGCGGACAAGACGTCGACTAAGAAAATCCATTACAATGTGGGAAAGAGTCTTTAGAGCAGTGGTAGTGAACCTATGGCATATATGCTATAGCAGGCTGTTTGTATTATTGAAAACCTAAAAGTTAGTGTTTTAGAGGATTCACTATTCAAATACAGTAGTTCCTAATTCACAAACCTCATGAAAGTCTATGTAAATTATTTTTTCATTTTATGAAGATAAAAATAAAACACACTTTTGAAATAGGCTAATGGGAGAGTAACGATAGTTAACACATTGCATATTTTTATCATCATGATAGTTACACAAAGTACAATATATAGGTATAAAATATTGTCTAAATAATATTCTCATAAAGCTTTCTTTCCGATAAACTAAGACAAGCTAGATGTATAAGTACCTTAATTGTCTTGAACATAAATATACATGTTTTTCCTTTTCCCTTTTCTCTTCCATCTGTCCTCCACTTTCACATCACAGATTTCCTTTTCTTTTGAACAATTTCTTCCTAATTCACAATATATTTTGTAGTTTTTTCTTTTTTATTACTTTTAATAAGAAATAACACTTTGACAGTTTTAAAAAATGTTAGTAGTACATTCCCAGTACTTGATACAATGCATATTGTTGTCCTAGTAGTTATACAGAACACAGGGTGTAGACATCATTACTAGCACAAAAAATTTCTTCTCATTGAAGAGAAAGTAGTTGCATACATATTCCAATATTCCATAATCACAGTAGGTTATTGCCAGAATTGGCAATGTCAGAAGCTGTTGATTTAAGCCTTTTATAGCACAGTATTCAAATCTAGCTTTACATTTTATGCCTCCTGGTTAAACTTGTCTGCTAGGTGGCTAAGGTCAAGTTAAAGCAAGACTTGTATAACAAAACATGTAACCTTTGTATCTCCCCAGGTCAGTCAAATCCCCCCAGGGTTTACTTTGAAACCATGTACAGTGCTTTGTAGAACTGTTGTCACTGTCAGCCATCTGGATGAGTCAGGGCCATGGCTTGACCAATTTGCTCTCTGTGAAAGCCAGAGAGAATGTTTTCTCTCTAGATGACTCTCTTTTGGCACACTATATATCTTCAATCCCACTCCTCCGTAGCCCCATGGCCTGCTTGAACAGAAAATTTGGGAGAGCACTGAGTTATAAGATGTTATAGCACAGGTTCTCTTATGTCCTGAGTCCTCACTGACGTTGAAGGGCTAGGGCCAAAATATTGGCTATCCTTGTAGCCTTTCTTTTTCTCTAATTTTTGTTCTGTAAGCTTATATTCTTAACCCTCCAGAAGAAAAGCTTAGTGATACTATTACTCTATAACATAGGCACTTGAGCTTAAAACATCACTGTCTTTGTGAGTATAAAACATCTTAGACTTAACTTGGAAATGGTATTATCTATCAATCATTGATATTCTAATAAATCTATAGGATATGATTACAGCAGTTACACATTTTTACACAGAAATTTAGAAATCTAAGCATATACAAAATTGTAGCCTGCCTATCCTATGGTATTTTTCCTAGTCTCTTACTCTCATTTAATACCGTTTTTGTTTTCTTGAAAACCAACAATTTACTTGAGAGAGAGTACAGCAGTAATTGAAGTGACATTCGAAGCAGCAAACATCTAAAAGGCCAGAATGACAGGCATTCGAAGCGTACTTCTAGTGTTACACATTGCTATCCTCACTGTGATAAACCTTTTTGGCGGTTCTTAGGACCATTATCTAATTCATTCTGTGCATGATTTTGCTCCTACCATATTTTGTACAGTTTGACTCTAAATACTCAGTCAGTTTTTCACACTAGTGAGACAGTATGTTTACACATGTGGGACTGATTTACTTCATTTGTATTATCTTAGAATGCATTCATTTACCTATGTAAGTCTTAAGTTTATTATTCTTTATGAGAGGGTAGTACTCCATTGCATAAAAAGCACGTATTTTTAATCTGTTGCTCAGCTGATGTGCTCATGGGTTGGTTCCAAGGATTAGTTACTGAAAATTGTTCTGCTATAAGCCTGTGTACACATATATTGATATAATGTGTTGTTTTCGACTCTTCAAAGTAGATACACAGAAGAGGAATAGCTGGATTGAATAGAAATTCTTTTTTATTTAATATTTTTTATTGTTTAAATTTAACAATGGTTATATTACATATTTTCATCATCAGATCAGTTTAGATTAATACATATAGGTATATCAGATTGATCAAACAATTAAACATTTACCCTTCTAAATCAACATTACTTTTTTACCCCTTTCTTTTCTTTGAAAGTTGACATATTGTATATTGTCCTCACAATCGTTCTACAGAGTACAGTGTGTGGGCATGACCCACCTCCCTATTGATGTTGCTTAGAAAAAAAAAGAAAAAAAAAGGGAAAAGAATATATTTCTCTTTGGACTAAGAGGAAGCAGATACATACACAGTCAAATGTTCTGCATGAATAGAAATTCTTAATCCTAGTATTTAATCAATCTCATTACTGATATACACAGTGTCTGTACCAAAGCACATAGTGAAGTAATAGTGGAGAAGTGTTCCTTTTTCCTCACAGCTAATTTAGCATTTGTTATTGATTGATTTTTGATGATGGCCATTCTCTCTTGAGTAAGATGGAATCTCAGTGTCGTTTTAATTTCCATCTCTTGTATCACCAGTGATGTTGAAAATTTTTTCATATATTTATTTGCTGTTTGTTTTCTCATTGAGAAGTGTGCATTTATCTCAGGGATGCCTATCTTAAATTGGGTCTTTGAATTTGGTAGGCATATATTCTTCAGTTCTTTACTTGTCTACATATTGGTTCTTTGAGCAAGAACTGGTTATAAAACTTTCCCGCTCTGTGGGTTGTCATTTCACTCCATTGATGAATTCTTTGGTTGTGCAAAACTACCTAATAGGGCGAGAGTCCTTTTGTTGATGCTTCTTAGTGTTTCCTATGCAATCTGGGTTTTACTTAAGAAGTCTCTGCCACAGTGATGTCTTCAAGATTTGTATCTATTTTCTCTTCTATTAAACTTAGTGCTTTTGTTTTAATATTTAGATCTTTGATCTATTCTTACTTTGTGCATAATGATATTCATGGGTCTCATTTTAGTCTAGAGTTAGTTTTTACAGAACTATTTGTTAAACTGTTAAAGGGACACTTTTTGAATGAACATGTTTGGCTTTTTGTTGAAGATAAGTTGGCTAAGTGTGTTTGGAACTGTTTCTACATCTTCTATTGTGTTTCACTGATGTTCAGTTCTATTTTTGCCCAATACCATGCTTATTTCAGTACAGTATCTTTGTAGTATAATTTCAAGTCAGAGATCTTGATGTATCTCGAATTGCCTATTCTGGTTCCAAATGAATTTTAGGAATGTTTTCACAAGTTTTGTGAAATACCGCATTAGTACTTCAGCTGGGATTGTATCAAACATGAACAATTTTGGGGTGAGGAATTTTTACAATGTTGGACTTTCCCATCCATGAATAAGGGATATCTTTCCATTTTCTGATATTCTTTTCAGTCTCCTTTTTAAAGCACTATGATTTTCTTTTTTTTTAGTGAATTTTGGTACGGTATCTACAGGGTCCCACAGAACAGACTGAACTCATAGTGATCCTCCTGTTTGCAGCCCCCTTAAGTGCCAGGATTACAGGTGGGTGCCACTGTGCTCAGTCTCAGTAGCTGTCTCAGAATGCCCCAGGGTTAGAGCTAGCATGATGGACCAGGGATTGAATTCCCTGCCTTTGTGTCTGCCTAAGCAGACAGCACTATCATTTTCAATGCATAAATTTTTTATGGTCTTTGTTAGATTGACTTTTATGTATATTAATTTATCTTATTTGTTAGATGCTATTATGAAGTGTGTATTTCCCTAATTTCTCTCTGAGGTTGTTGTTCATATATAGGAATGCTATTGATTTTTGAGTGTTGACTTTGTATCTATCTACACTACTGAATTTGGCTATTAAATCTGTAGGTCTTTTGGTTGATTTTCTTGGTAATTCTGTGAAAGTATCATGTCATTTGCAAATAATGATAGTCTAAATTCTTTTCCTATTCTTATTCCTTTTATTCCTTTCTCTTATCTAATTGACTTGGCTAATTTTGTAAGAAATGTATTGAATGAGAATGGTTAGAGTATACATCTTTTCTTGTTCCTGATTTTGAAGTGAAAGCTTTAACATTTGACCATTTAATGTGCTACTAGTTGTTGATTTGTCATAAGTGACTTTTATCAGATTGGGGTAATAACCACCTATCCCAATCTTCTGTAGGGTGTCTATCATGAGTGGGTGTTGAGCATTGGCAAATTTTATCTCTGCATTTATACAGATGTTCGTGTGATAATTATATTGGCTTCAGCTAATACGGTGCATTATATTTATCAATATGAGTATTTTACACCATACCTGCATCCCTAGGATGAATTTTACTTGTAATGGAAAATAATGTTCTTTATGATTTACTGCATTCTGTTTGCCAGTATCTTATTGCAGATTTTAGCGTCTCTGTTCATTATGGAAATTGGTCTATAATTTTCTTATTTGGTTTGGTACTTCTCTGGTTTGGAATCAACACATTCTTTGCTTTGAAGAAAGATTTTGGAAGCATTACATCCCTTTCAATTTTCTTAAAAAAATTCAGCATTTCTTAAAGAATTTCAGCATTAGTGACATTAGCTATTCTGTAGATTTCTGTTAGAATTAAACAATGATTCCTTAAGAGTTTTTCTATGTTGCTAAATTTTAATCATATTTTTAATTTTATTAGTGATATCAATTTATATAGGGTTTTTACATTCTTTTCTTCCTTTTTTTTTTTTTTTTTTTACTGAGGTGTTGTTATTGTTTCTGTTTTTGAGTATTTTGGGTATTGGAAACAGGATTTGGACCCTTGCGTTTGGCACACATGCACTTACACTGCTGAGCTATTTCCATGGCCTCTTTCTTGAGTTTTGACAATTCAATTTTTTCTAGGGGTATGTCCACTTTTTCCATTTTAGGTCTTATTAGAATATATATTCTCTTTGTCAGTGTTGATGATCTTCTGGATTTCTGTAGAATCCATTGTAATTTCACTTTTTTCATCCCTAATTTTTTTGTGTTTTTCTCTGTTTTTTTATGAGATTGGTTAATTTTTTAATAAATTTCATTTGCTCTTTCAGAGAATCAGCTCTATGAGTTGTTGATTCTTTGTATTATTTTTTAGCCTCTATTGCATTAATTTCTGTTCTTATCTCTAGTTTCTTTCCTTATTTGGGTTTTCACTTTGATTATCAGCTCTTTTTCTGGCACTTTGAGTTTCAATATTATGTTGTTTGTTTGAGCTCATTCAGTTTTCCTGTAGTGAGAGTTCATTCTCCTATAGGATTGCTTTTGTGTTGCATAAGTTCTGGTACATTATATCAGCATTATTCTTTATTTGTAATACTGTTCAATTTTGGCAATAAATACCTCTGTGACCCATCAGTTATTGAGAAGTGTATTGTTAAATGTCCAGGTATTTATGTACTTTGTGTAGTTTCTCTTTTCATTGATCTCCACTTTTATTATGATATGTTCATATAGATTCATGGGATAATTTCAATTCCCATACATTTACCTAAGCATGTTTTATAGGCTAATACGTAGTCTACTTTGGAAAATGTTCTATGTCCACATCACAAAGAGGTGTATTCTGAAGTTTTGTGACTCTAGATTATTTGTTTTAAGGCTTGGCTGAAGGCCTGTTTAAATTTTGCTCATATCCAAAGACTTTCCCTGAGACTAAGATTAAGCATGGCAGACGATTAATTTCTCAAAAGAAATTTCAAAGCCAAGTACTGAGGGTATAGCATGGCTGTTACTGGGGGCATTTTAGCTAGATTTATGTTGAGAATCAACATAAATTGAGACTGGGTGTGGTAGTGCACACCTGTAATCCCAGTTCTTGGGAGCCTGTACAATCTCATAGTGAGACCTTGAGCACCTAGTGGACCCTTCCCTTAAAGAGAAATAAAGTTCAAAGGTGGAAGACATTGCTTTGAGAAGTAAACAACAGTGTCATGTCCCAAAGTGGTGGCAGCAGCTGCATCACTTTCCAGATCACTGAAGCACGGAGAATTTGTTCCCCAGACTTGGATTCAGAGTGCTCAGAAATTGAGGCAGTTAAGCACTACAGCCAAGAGGGGAGAAAGACTGGATGTTGGTCCATCTGCCCACAGATCTTTGCAACATCCATGTGACACTGGTTTTAGGTGCATGGAAATGCACAAATTGTGGGATTAAGGTGACCTCCACCCAAATTTCAGAAGGCCTAGGAGATAAGGCAGAGCTCCCTGAGAGGACAGTGTTTGAAAGTGTGACTGAGAACATTCAGTGGAGCTAACAGAAGTTTGGAAAAACAAGGAACATATATGATCTGAGGAAAGTTTCAAGGCAGGAGCAATGGAAGCCTAAAGAAGATGCCATGGGAGTTCCAACCACCATAAGTACCATAAAAGTAGAGCTACACAAGGCCTTTGGTGCTCACAACTTACCGCAGATTGCTTCAGTTGTCTTACATGGAACTACAGGACTTAACGTTTGCCCTGTTGAATGTTGGACTTGCTTCAGTCCCATTCCTTTATATCCCTGTTTGTAATAATTGGAATGGAGCTATCATGTGCCACTGAATGTTGGAAATACTTACCTTTCTTTTAACTTGCATAAGGGCTCACAGCTAAGAGTTCACCTTAGATCCTATAAGAGATTTGGGACTTGGAGTTTTTTTTTTGTAATAATGAACTGTTAGGAATTTGAAAACTCTTGGAGATGGACAAAGTGACTTTTGTGTAAAGGGATGTATATAAATCCTTGGAGGCCCAAGGGCAGAATGTTGTTTAATGTCTAGATATCCAAAGCTTCATTTATTTATGTGGATGGTCTACCAGAATGTGTAATTGATCCATGGTCCAATGCTGGGATTATGGGTGTGAATGGTATATCTGCCTACGGATGGGTACCTTGCATACAATGTAAGAGAGAGAAAGAGACTTCTTGCCTGATCCCCCTTTCTCTTCTTGCTGCTTTTGCTGTTTTTGGTCATCATAAACTGCTACTCTACCATGTGCAACCCTGCCTTGGAGCCAACCAAGTATGGGTTGAAACTTCCAGAAACTGTGCGCTAAATAAACCCTTCCTTCTTTTACTTTGGACATTGGGAATTTTATCTCAGCAATCAGATAAAGATTGGTATCGAATAAGTAGGTTCATTGTCACATTGCCTAGCTGCATGGCTTAAGACCTTTCAGAATTAATTTGGAAAAGTTTTAAAAGACTGTCCAAAGAGTTGGCTCTTGTATGCTGTAAATTATATTGAGCACTGCTTGAAGCCTTGAAAATCATAATACTAATGGAAAAGTCTTTATACAAAAAAGACTTTATACAAAAGACTTGTATGCTGCCAGTTAAGAGGTCAAGAGGCTTCTATTGAGAAAGACTGCCTTGCCTTCTGGATGCTAGGGAGTACATTGTGCTTGAACAGAAAGTTGGTCTGCGTTTTGCTTGTATTCATAGATAGTGCCTGGGTAGAAAAAGAAAAAAATCAATGTAGTGTACTTTTGGGAAGGTGGAATGGTTACTGTTGAGAGCTTAGGCCAGATCTGTTTGTTGTTAAGAGTGAGGAGCCAGTAAGGTGATATGAAACATTTGGCCAGACGGGAGCCTCTAATGGAGCTTTAAGTTGCAAGAATGAAATAGAGGAGAATGTTATTGCTAAGAACAGAACAATAAAAAATGAACTGAAGCCTTTTCCATGAAGATAAGAGGGTACTTAAGTTCCAGAATGTACCTGATTTTCAATATTGCCATATGTAGTAAATATTAATGAGAAGCAAGGACTGTGATTGTAATAGTTCTTTAAATATTTTAGGTATATGTTTGCAATGAGGTTAATAAGTCAAAGTATTATATATTAACCTTGAATTTTGGTCACCTTTTGAATGTTTTCCATTTGGTGCAGAAATGAGTACAATATAATTATATGTATGTAATAGTTATTTTGATGTAAACCTCACTAGACCAATGCATGTTAACTTTTCATAAATTTGCCAGTAGACACTATAGTTTAAGGAAATGTGTATGGTTAACAAGTTGATCAGGATTGGATGTGGGAGGCTGACAAATGATGGCCAACTTGTAACACCCAGGTTAACTGAATCAGTGTTTTACTGGGTGTGGGATGCAAAAGAGGCCTCTTTGCTTCTTACTTGAAATGTTTCCTGGCTCCAGTTAAGATCTTTCAGCCTGCTACCGTAGATTCTTTATCCTACTGGCATAGACATTCTAGCTTCCAGCCTGACCTTTGGGCCTTTCTAGGGAAGACCCATGAAACAGGTCTGCATGAGACATTGTTGTGAGCTCTAGGTCTTCAGGAAGGCTCAGAAAGTGATCACTGTGCGATCCAGGCCTTCAGTTGGATTCTTTTGTCTTTAGGATGTGGATAGATTCTCTGCACTCTCTGTGTATATGATTTTTGGGGTTACTATTAAAAATACTTCTACAAACTATGCATTTTGTAGGAAATAGTTCCCTGTTACAAAACCTCCAACAACAACACCGTTAGATTAATTTTTCATGTTTCCTTGTTATTTTATGATATCTTTCTTTTTGTGGTCACTAGTTGCAAACGTGTTTCTGATCTTATATTTTATATCCATCTTCATTCAATCTCTTGGGTATGCTTTCAGTAGAATTTCTAATCTCATGGTTTATCTGTTTATATTTATTTCTTTTTCCTATTGGACATTCATGGTTTCCACAATTTTTTAATACTCTGTTCTTATGTATAACTACTCTAGGTTTGTTTGGCGTGTCTTTCATTTTCATCAGCATTTGTTTTTTACCTGAGAGATTATTATTTCCATAAGCACATCCATTTGTTTTTTCACTTCTCATGCTGTCACTTAAATTTTTTTCATTGTCTTGGTTCCAATTTCATTTATCTTATTGTGCTCTGGACTTCTACTGAATGTATTGGAGCTCTGAGGTTGCACTTTGCTGTTGTATCTTGTCATTTTCTATCTTTTATTTCATTTTATTTATTTGTTGATGCTTGCAGATTTCTTATGGGTAGCTTTGTCACTAGTATTGGGGCTTCCTTATAAAATGATCATTTCTCACATATGTGTAGTAGATGTAGGTGGTTCTTGATTTTTGTGTCTGTCCCAAGATTTTACATTCCTAATTGATTAATGATGGGATATTGCTATCTATTTGGCTCAGCATCCACTACTTTGGTACTGGACTATGGTGATATTTATGACCACAGACAATCACAATATTGTCATACAAGGGAGAATAAGTGATTGTTGCAAGTATGATATCCTGGATAAATATTATAAATAGCAATAAACATAGCATCAAACACAGCCTAGAAACCAACAAAATGGTAATTCTTAATTTGGTAGCATTAAGAATAGAGACAAGATCTATAGTTACATAGAAAAATCCAACACAAATCAGGAACTTTTTATGTAATATTTCTGCCAGTACAGTGACTTCATCCTGTGAAGAGGGATTTAAGAGGTTAGAGTGGCAAAACAGTGATTTGAATGCAGAGAAATGTATTTGATGCAAGGATGGAAAAGAATGGATATTCACACAAACTTTGGGAAATCAGAGAAGAGGGTAAGAGAGAAAGAACTGAGGAGAAAGCAGAGTATTACTGAATTGAATCAGAGATACCAGAAACCACACCGCTGGGAGCCAAGACCACGTGCCATTCGCGGGTGAGCCCCCTGCGCCCCTCTGCCCCACCTCTGCGTTCCCGCGACTAACTTCCTGTTCCAACCCAGACCCAAACCGCACCACTGGGAGCCAAGCCCGCGCGCCCCCCACGGGTAAGCCCCCTGCGCACCTCTGCCCCGCCTCTGCGTCCCCGCGACTAACTTCCTGTTCCAACCCAGACCCAAACCGCACCGCTGGGAGCCGAGTCCGCGCGCCCGCCTCGGGTAAGCTCCCTGCGCCCCTCTGCCACGCCTCTGCCCCGCCTCTGCGTTCCCGCGACTAACTTGCTGTTCCAACACAGACCCAAACCAAACCCCTGGGAGCCGAGCCCGCGCGCCGGCTGGGTCAAGATCCCTGGCCCGTATTCCCTTTCCCCGCTGCCCCCCCTTTTCTTTGAACCCCTCCAGCCCAAGATGCAGCACCGAACCCATCAAATAGCTCGTTTGGCAACCGATCTGGTCCACGAGCCTACCAGGACTATTCAATCCCAAAGCTCCACCTCCACCTACAGACCACATCCACCAGGATTCACAAAAGCTAGCAGCCAGAGCTCCAACACAGAGTCAGAAACCTCTGTAGAGGAACCAGCTTGGAGTCTCCAGACCAAACGCCCATAGACACAGCATAACGCCACCGAAGTGCAGAGGTCGCTTCCATACAAAATGATAACAACAAGGACTAGGAGGCAATCTCAGGACCCGTGCCCACCCAAACCAAATACAGAAGACACTATCATGGAAGAAAATGAGAATTATACACACGAAAGCTCTGAATTGGTAGCATCTGAGGCAGACACAAAAGTGGAGAAACATATACAGCAACTGAGATCAGAGATAACATCTGAAGTAAAAAAAGAAATACATGAAGTGGAAAAACGGCTGCAGAAACGTACAGAGGACGTCAGAGCACAAATAATATCTAAAGTTGACAAAGACATGCCTAAATCAATAGCATCCCAAGTAGGGGAACAACTACACAAAAGTACAAAGGAGAACAGAACAGAAATAATCTCTGTATTAGAGAGAGAAAGGATAACCATAATGACAGACTTCAAAACTATTAAAGATGACATCGATAAAAAATTAGAGGAGAATAGAAATATGATGGACGCCCTGATGGAGCAATATATGAAAAACATAGATTGTATGAAACAGTTTCAAAGAGATATACAAGAAAATAAAACCTCGATCACAAGTTGGCAGAGCCGAATGAACGAAAATGAAGACAGAGTTTAGAATCTTGAAGACACAGTTGCAACCAGTGAAAGAGTAAGAAAGGATCTTTTAAAAACAACCAGAATGCAGGAAAAAATAATTCAACATCTGCAAGACGATGCAAAAATGAACAACGTGAGATGAATGGAAATCAATGGGAAAGAAGGAGTCAATACAAATGATATAAAAAGAATATGGGCAGAAGTAATAGCAGAAAACATCCCAAATTTGAGAAAACAATCCGACATTCAGGTAACTGAAGCCTACAGAACCCCAAATAACATCAACCCAACTAAAAACACGCCAATACATGTAATAGTCAAGATACCAGAAATCCAGTTGAAGAATAATATACTCACAGCTGCTAGAGAAAAGAAACAGATCACATTTAAATTAAAAAACATCAACTTCCTGTCCCAACCCAGCCCAAACCCCACCGCTGGGAGCTGAGCCCGCGCACCCGCTGCGGGTAAGCCCCTGCGGCCCTCTGCCCCGCCTCTGCGTTCCCGAGACTAACTTCCTGTCCCAACCCAGCCCAAACCCCACCGCTGGGAGCTGAGCCCGCGCACCCGCTGCGGGTAAGCCCCTGCGGCCCTCTGCCCCG
>PVJA010021436.1:0-28149 GCA_004027025.1 Myocastor coypus | reverse complement strand
GAAAGCAGATGGTCTCATAGGTCTAAAGTTGATAAAAAAGAAGCCTAGCACCAAAAAAGACACAAAACAGGAATTTTAATACAGGAAAAAGTCAGTGGGTGGGAAAGAATTACCCTTTGTTGATTAGTATGCAATCTTATATAGAAAGCTGATTAAATTAGGATGACATTATTAAGGTAGGCCCTAGTCTAACATGACTGTTACCCTTGAAAGGGGAAATTTGTATACAGACAAGTAAACTCAGAAAACGCTATGTGAAGACAGTGAGTCTAGGCGCCAAGGAGGGCCCAAGATAACCAAGGACAGCAGCCCACCGCCAGGAGCTAGGGGTGAGGCAGGACCTAAATTCTCCCACACTTTCCTCCAAACTGTACTCATACTTTCCTTTTGGGCTTCTGGACTCCAGAATCTAGAGATTGACCAATCCATTTTCACTTGCTAAGTTAGCCAGTTAATGACGACCATAACAAACTAGGTACTGCTTCCAGAAACTCTGACCCACTAGGGCAGGCATATTGAGATTTTGTGTGCTATAAAAATGCCTAGGTAATTCTTATAAGTGGGAAAAGTTTGAATCCATTGTGCTACACAATGCCTGCATCTAGTGTACACTGCACTTGAGTATGTATAACACTTGAAATGACATATATATATATATATCTTTTCTTTCTTTGGATGCCAACACTAGAGGAGCCCTAGTTCTCCAGTGTCACCAATTGAAGCCTCTCTTTGTACATTTGATGTGTGTGAGACCCAAAACCTGATTGTGTCTTTCCTAATCATAAGCCAATGGATCTGAGTTGGCAAGGATTCCATTCTTTTTTTTTTTTTTTAATTGCACACATGAGGAATAAAAGAGAAAGCCAGGCTGAAGCTCTTCAACATTCGAACAAGAACCTAGGAGCATTTTTTTATGTCGCTGTTTCTTGGAGATCTTATGTCCCCAAAATGACTTCCGTTGTTTATTCCTAGGCAGAGGTTGTCTAGAGACTCCTCCCCGGGAGGGCTGAGTGGAAAACGTTTTGGGGATTTCTTCGGGGGCTGAGAGTCTGAGCGGCTGCTAACAGGCGGTTTTCCAGCTCATTGGCACAGGCGCAGGGGAAAGCTGCACATTCATTTTGTGCAATTTGCTTTACCTTCCCACATGGAGTTGGTGCATGTAAAAGGCTGTTAAGTACTAAATTATTCCTTATCAAATCACCATCATCTGGAGTCATGATCAACACTAATTAAATTACTTTTGCTGAACACGGCTCCAGCCTGCTGCTGGGGCTGCTAGGTACATTTCATTTCACTTATAGTACCATCCTTACTGGGTCGGGAGCAGAGAGCTGCAGGCATCTGCATTGTTTGTAGTTTTAATTAGAGTGAATCTTTCCTTCTTCATGTATCAAATCAAGTGAGTTAACTCCTTCATTTCATTTACCAAGAAATCATTGTTCAAAATGATATTATGTCTTTACCCCTGACTTCAAACAATTCAGATAATTTATCTATGAAATCTACAGTCTTTCTCAGGCCTTCCTAAAACACATTTTCCATGCAAACTTTTGTGATCTGCAACTCCTCCACACAATCAGATCTTTGGGAGGAGAGACAAACAGAACACTCTGGAGATGTGTCTTGCATTTTTTTCTTTGATGGAAGCTTGACCTTTAGAAACCACATCTTAAGCCTAACTAATGATGACTGAGTTCTTCTAACGGTTAAATTGAAGAGTTCCAAAATACTAGGACTTAAAAATATGCACTTCAAAAATAAAGTTAACCACCTCTTAATTCAAAAGTTTGCTTGGGGTGATGGTATTCACCGCTGTGATAAATTAGTCATTGTTTTCATGTTGGAGCTATGAACTATGAGACATCTTGTTTTCAGTTCTTTTTCCACCTACATTTTAAAAAGTGGGCTGGCGGGATGGCTCAGTGGTGTAAAGCGCCTGCATGGGAAGGCTTGGGCGGCTTCAGGGACCGCGGTTCGATCCCTGGCACCACATGCTGCGCCAGCCCTACCCTCGGGGCGGGCTGAGCCAGCCATAAAAATGAGTGAATAAACAAACAAAGGTTCTGAAACAAGAAAAAAAATAAATAAATAAAATTTAAAAAAATAAAAAAATAAAAAAATAAAAAGTGGGCGCAGTTTTGTTCTGTTTCTGATGCAGTGGAGATGCCCTTAGCTATACACGTGCAACAGTGATAGAGTACGATTGCGTGGTGGTAAAGGTAGGCTTGTAAAATTGCCCTGGAATATTTGTGATACAAATGGTGGAAAAGAATTTATGCTGCACTTACAGGAGAATAATTTCCTAAGTGGTGATAAGAGTATTATTCATATCCTTAGATTAAAAAGAGAACATGTTTGTTATAAATTTCCAGTACATGTCAGCCTGAAGACTGAACAGTGACATATACAAGTCAAGTTGTATCGATATTGATAATAAGGATGGTGCCGATTTCTTATCAGTTTAAGAAAGTTGATCTTAGGTGCCAACTTAACCAACTGATTTCCTATGAAATCCTCATAGGAAACTCTACGTTCCACAATAAAAATAATTCAAATTCACGTCATACTTTATGGTCCTCAAAAAAATATCACATCTTGGGCTTGAATTTTTATCATTTGTCAGGAACATTTATTATTACTTTTGATATTTCTTGGATTTTTTTTTAAAGCACCACTGTAGTTTGGATCTTGCATGGTATCCAGATCCTCTGGGTCCCTAGCTTGTGACACTGCTGAGAGAGATGCGGAATATTCAGGCACCAGAGGCTCAGGGCAGGGGTTAGGCCGCAGAAGCAGGGCCTTCCAGGAGGGGGAACTGGGGCCCCAGTTTTCTCCTCATCTTTTTATTTCCCTGTGCCCACCAGTGCACAGCCTCCTCCACTGTGTTCCTGCATGAAATGCTGCAAACCAAGCAGCAGGGCCGAGCGACTATGGAGTCAAATCATTTTTCCTGTTAACTTTCTCAGCCATTTGGTACCATTCTAGAAAGCTCCCTAGTGCAGGTAGGAAAGAGCAAGAGTGTCGTGTCTGACCGAGGACCTCAGGCTGAATTACTGCAGATTAAGAACTCGAGCCCCAGCTTTGGCTAAGAGTCTTGAGCCATTAAGCACACAGCGCAAGTTTACTTATACACACAATCTCCTTTTTGCCTATACATCACTATAACATGACAAAGGTTGCCTGTTTATTAATTCATTCCTTCAGTAATTAATTAATTTGTTGTGCCGGTGGATACTATGGTAGATTCAGAAAGGGAAAAGGAAATGTGGAACTGTGGAATGAAGAAGAAGGCAAAAATGCTCCGTACCAACAAGAGCCCATTGGCACCCAACGAGAGCTCAGTTCAGACCTTTAAAAATATGTTTGCCAGGGTCCGGTAAGATAGCTCAGAGGTCTAAAGTGCCTGCTTAGGCAGGCTTAGGCAACTGGAGGGACCTCGGTTCAATCCCCGGCACCACATGCTGCACCAGTCCTACCCCCAGGGCAGGCTGAGCTGGCCATAACCTAAGTAAATAAATAAAGTTTTGAAAATAATATGTTTGCTAATTAGGATAATAGCCAGTGAACTATATTCTTTGAGTAATTCATATGTATGCCATCCTTACATTTATGTACATGATCGTATTAATATATTCTTGGCATCTATTTTCAAAGAAAACACTTCTCAGAGCATACTTGCTTGCTTCGAGGCATTCTGCCTTCTTTCAATTTATTACTGTGACCAAAGGCATTTAAAAATTCACACTACTCATATTCTGCTCAAGGAAAAATGGTGCTATCCAACATCTAAAACTTTTCCTACACTGCTGCAACCACAAGGGACGAAAGATCTCTGTCTGTATGTGGACAGTGAATGTAAATAGAGTGATAAGTCATCTGGTCTCTGACCTTTCACTTTGCTTTTCTCTTTAACTCTTATCTTACACATGAAATAGAGTAGCAATTTCTTGCAGACCAATTATCCTAAGAAAAGAAACATGTCATATTTTTAATTCTTCAATAAATAGGACTATGCCTTCAAAGCAAATCTAAATTTTCTTTAGTATTTGTTTATGTAATGGATACAGAGTCTAGCTACACATTTCAGACTCGTAGTGATCCTCCTGTCACAGCCTCCCCAGCGCGAGATTGCAGGTATGCACCACCATGGTTGGTTTCAGAGGCCAGCACAGTGTACCCAGGGTTCTGGGGCCGGCCCCGCATGCAATCTCCGGTATCGAACTCTAGTCCTTACATTTGCCAGGCAGGTGCTTAGACTTCCAGGCTATCTCCTCAGCCCCAGAAGCAAATCTGCAGTGTACCAAGGAAACCTTGCTAGAAATTCAAAGCCCTGATGATAACCTCCCTATTCCCCCTGAGGTTGAAATTTCTGGTCTGTAACAAGATTTTAGAATACTTTCCTTTAGGATGTTCTTAAACAAGGATTGGCAAATTACAGCCGGTGGGCTACCTGCAGCCTCCCACCTGTTTTCCTAAGCAAAATTTTGATCGGCCAATTTCTCAACCCACTCATTAGGGGACAGTCCAGAGCTACCTTGAGCTATGGGGACTGAACCAAGTAGTGGCAAAGGCCGTATGACCTGCAAAGCCTAAACTATTTACAGTCCAGCCCTTTAGAGAGAATGGTCTGCTGATCCTTTTTCCTCAATATGTCTATAATAAAAATACAGAAAGAAAACATGAAAGAGGCCAAGGGGAACACAGGCAAAATATCATTAACTCCGTTAATAAAGGAAACTTCTTTTTAACCTATTAACACTTTGCTCACCTCTGAAAACACAAGGTAGGCAGTTTTGGCGGTTACTTTACAGGGATCACAGAAATCAGCTAATGAAAAATGACACGAAACCGAGACTAAAACATTACAAATTTATGAGCTTTGAAGAATTTCAAAGCATTTACTTAGGCCAGGGTGACACATAACATAGAGAATGTTTCACACCTTTTAAAAAATATAACTGAAAAAGTCAAAACAAATCATGCTGTGGACATGAAAGTGCCTTTAAAAAAAATCACTTGGCCAAAGAAGAGATTTTTCAAAAATAATCCCTATAAAAGAGAAAAGGGAAATGGCACACATAAATTAGACTATTTAAGGCCAGATACACACGTTGCATAAAAAATGCATGAAGCCTTTTATACAAATATATATAGATAGATAGATAGATAGATAGATATATTCAGTAGATGAAAGGCATTCACTTTATCTTCATATCACTTCAATTTCAGGTGATAAATGAATAACAATGACCTCAATTAATACTCAGTTACATTCAAGAAGCAAAGGGGAAGGCTTGCGTGCAAACAAGGACAATAGTATCACAGGCTATATAAATCCGTCTTCCAAGACACAGAAAAGCAAGGGGCACTTGCGCTGCCTCTGAGCCTCTCGGAGCTCCTTCCTCTGTACATTTACTTCTGCTGAGCCCTCACCACCCCCCGCTAGGTACACGTTCCACTCACACACACACACACACACCGACATCCATTACTAAAGAGCCTAATCTCAGCTATCAGCAGAGTGCCTTTATGGGGCCATTAAGCCATTTCTCTTGTTTACAGTGCCTGGAGAAAGATGTGAATTATGTCTGTGACAAAACAAGCGATAACATTTCTAAACTGCTATCAAAATGCAAACTGAAACACATTTAAGGACAGGGACCCTGATTCGAGTTTTCATGATTTCCCATTATATGCAGCATCTGGAAATATATTTACCTATAATATTTCTGAGACAGGAATATAGACCATAGCACTGCAAGCTGGTATTTTTTTTTCTTAGATAAGATTATTTAAGTATAACAGTTGTAAAAAAGATGACAAACTTTTTAAAGGAATATTGCCAGTCCACAGAGAACCCATTACTAGATCAACCCTATCTGCAATTGTGACAACATTCAAGTTATTTGCTAGTAATGAAAAGGGCAAAAGAAGGCAGGCTCTCTCTCCTTTTTTAGGAATCTAAGAGTTTTTAAATTGAAGCAGACAATAGATATGTTCAAATCTCTGCAACTGAGCCTCTGTTTCTTTAAGCCTGAGAAACCTTTAAAGCAAAAGTCTTTAGAAGAGGCACCCAAAGTATAAGACAAATAAAAGAGCTACATTCCCCAGGAAGGCAGGCCCTTATCAATAGGCCAGAGCCCTGTCCCTAAAGCAGAACCTTAGCCTCTATGTGGAGCTTCCTAAGCACTTGGGAAAGCAGTATGCATTTGGCAAATGTCACACATTTCTCAGAAGACAATGTTCAACTCTCTTCTAGTCTTTTCTTACAAATACAGAAATTCCACAAATAGCAGCTACTGGACTCTATATTACAAGGGTTCATTTTTTTTTTTTTTTTAATGTATCTGGTACAAGGTTACAGAGTCTCACTATGTAGACTGGATTCATAGTGATTCTCCTGTTTTCAGCCCACCAAGTGCTGGGATTACAGATGTGTACCACCATGCCCAGTCCCAGTTGCCTTCTCAGCTCACCCTGGGGGTGAGGCTGGTACATCTAGAACTGAACCGCAGTCACTGTGCTCTGCCTAGGCAGGCACTTTAGTCTGCTGAGCTATCTGGCCAGCCCTTCCTCAAGAGTTCTTGGAAGAGCGTGTTAGGGGAACAAGTGAGCAAAAAAGGAAAACCAGGGAGGGGACAAGGAAATCGCTCTCTCACCCAGCATTATGTATCTCGACTTGGAAACAGAGCTCATAGCTGTGAGGATTCCTCGCAGGCTACGCAAGGGAGGCCTTCTGGTGACGTCATGCGTGGCTCCTGAGACAGCTGTTTACCAGAAGTAGATTTCACACTTCAACTTCCCCCCACATTGCAAAGTAGAAGACAACATCTTAATTACCAGAATCAAATGGACAACTCTTCTCGGTTTGGGCCTGCCTTCATCTTTTCAAAAACCGTTTTGAGCATACGAACATGTGACCAGTGAAAATCACTGCCCTACCGGGCTCGGTGATCCTCATCAGAGGTTGTCAATGAGTCTTTTTGGTTTGGAGTGTTTTCAGTTAAATTCAGTTAGTGGCTATGATTTAAAACTCGACTTCAAAATGTCTCTCCAGATTAAAAACATTCAGATTTATGGCTTCTCCAGAAAAAAAAAAATGCATTACCCACCAATACTGGCTTGCTTCACAGTTTGAAAAATGGGTCAGCCATTGACTGAGCCAGTTATCAGCTGGCTCTTTGTCTGGGAGCTGGGTTTTCCTATTTGTCAAACCGTGGACTCCCGCCCCACCTCCAGAATCACCTGCACTAAACTCACTCTGCTCCCTTACCCGAAGGCCGTATGAGCATCTTACCATAATTTCCCTAACACATAGCTAAAAAGTCTCTAGCATGCATGTGCCCACATGAACCCAAACACGCTCGTGTCTACACACGTGGTCTCTCCTCCTTTCCCACCTCTCTCGGTAAACTAATAATATGACTATCACTGACACTGAGGCCTTAGATAGTCAAATAATCATTCCCAGCCCATGGCAAATAGTGGCAAAACCAGCAGGTACTTAAACCAATGTGCTTTTAAATCTTGCTACTGTCACTTAGTACCTACAAGATGAGAGAAGCCCTTTGACCTCTCTGAGTTTCACCTCCTTATCTGCCAGTGGGGTGATACAGCTCCTGCCTCATCAGAAGATTTAAGGAAGTGCTATGTGTGCAGAGGAAGCCTTTCATGGTGTTAGGCATTGTGTTTTCTTTCTATTTATTTATTTATTTATTTATTTATTTATTTATTTATTTATTTGTCTTTTTGAGACAGGGTCTCTCTGTGCAGTTCAGGCTGGCCTTGACTTCACTTTTGTACCCCAGGCTGGTCTGAAACTCACACTGGTCCTCCTGCCTCAGCCTCCCAAGTACTGGGATTACAGGCAGGTGACACCACACCTGGCAGGCATTACAGTTTCAACACAACCATTAAGCATTACAGCTAGAAAATATAGAGGGCTTGAGGCCGCAGAGACTGAATCTCACCTTTCTCACATTTTAGCTAAAAGAATTCCATGTTACTCAGTTTCTTCTGTCAGGTTAGTGTCAGAACTGAGGGAGGGGACACATGTGAGGACTGGAATGGTGACAAGCTTTGTGCTACGTAATCAGAAAATGTTTGTTACAATTACTTAGTGCAAACAATTTGTTGTTGTGCGGAAGCTAACCTAAGACTCAAGGAAGAAAAATGACCCATGTAAGAACCATCACCTGGCCTTTACTCTGTTCCTTCACTATATCTTGTATTTCAACTCCTTCCCTATTTATCTTCAAGTTTGTCAACAACCTATTAAAAGAAAATTTAAACATAAAGAGCAAACTGTTAGAGAAGAACATCTTGACAGAAGCTCAGAGCTGTGTGGCCCGACAGGAAAGAACAAACATTTTAATTAGAAATCCTAGAACCTCTGCCGAGGCTCCGGCCCCAAACTCACCTCGCTGACTCTGTGAACAAAGGCAGATTCTGCAACCTTCTTGGGCCCCTCCTCAACACAAAGACTAAGCAACTTTCCTCATCACTCTATGATGTAGTTCTGGGTGGGAACAACTGCTTATTGGTGAACAGAGTAGAGGACAACGGTAGAGAAACCGAAGGGCATCAAATTCTGAGTCCATTTGTAAAAGAAGCAGAGAGCTCTACGGGCCTCAGTAGTGCTGTTCTTTAGCAAACCATAGCAGCTGACATGCACAGTGATGACTCTTAATCATCATAACAAAGTAAAATGAGGTATTAATACTACAGTTAAGAAGCAAAGGTACCTAATGCACATTCGAAAGGCGTGTGTGCAATACAGTTGACCTTTAAAACCACTTGATGGCTTAAAAGGTGTTTCAAGTCTCCTATACACTCGATTACACAGACCACCTACTTTCCACTTGATGTGGGAAAGGAAGATGTTACTATATTAATAAAACAAGAAGCAAAATCAGAGAACAGAAAGTTATATTCCTCATTTTTAAAAGCATCCTTAATTGGAAAATACAGAGACCAAATACACAATGTGTTGGTGCATCCCTCTAAATTTTAAAGCCCAAACTGAATATAATGGCACTTCAGCAATTGCGCTACTAAGCGATCCTCATCTTCTCAGTCTAATTGCCCTGAGAAAGCTGGTTCCTCCATCTGGAGGAGGGTAAGAACAGGGAAAGGAAGGCCTAATGTACGAACAATCCAAACCTAATCAGTTTTGCTTTCTGCATTGGCTTCAAATCAGATCTTCCTACCCCTACTGGTCCAGTAGATGGAAAGCAGCACGACACAAATTTTTTGGAACAAATTCTGTACAGTGAGCCCAAACATACAGTACTTCATATCCAACTGGCAGGAACAAAAGTGAACAAGCTGCAGCTCTTCGAGAAACAGATCTAATAAATGGAATTGAAGCTCCTGAATCAAAAATATTCATCCAGATCTACATCTTCCCAAAATCGTTCTGTTCAATAAATCCCCTAAAGATGACCTACGTGGACATAACAAAGATCTCTTCTACTCAAATTGTCTATCTTTCTTTGCTAGAGCTATTGTTTAAACCCCCGCAAAAGGTCCCCAAATAAAGAGTAGTTAGTTCCCTGCCTAGTGATTTCTGGAATTTCTTTAAAATAATCAATAATAGGTATCTGGGAAGGAATGGCAGTATTTGTCATCATTCCTCTCTGAGGACAGGTTGGAGGCTCCTACCCTTCCTGGTGCTCAGTCCAGCATGAAGAAGGTCTAAAGAACGCTGCGACAGATGGGCCTACGGGGCATCCAGACACCGAGGGGGTTCTGTCCTCACTACTGGCGGACTGTGAAGACCAGTCCCTCCCCCAGGCAGAGCACGCCAAAGAGCGCCCCCTACCCCTCATCCTCCACTTCATCAGTGTGCCAGAGTGCTTCCCTTGCTAGCTCTTGCTGACCAAGCTAAGTAGCTCTCTCGTCCTTCAGAAAAGAGCGATGAATGTATTGGCATTCAATGCTACAATAAGAAAGCAGGACAGAACAATAGACTTACCAGATAAAAGCAGTACATTTAATAGCTAAAGATTTCTTGCTTAAAAGTAATATGTTATAACTATGATCTCCATGTCTCCATTTAATTAAATGACAAATACAAAATGCCTATCTAACATTTCAGATTAATTACTTTATGGACCATAAAGTAATTTATACTAATATGCAAAACAATATTAAGATAATATCATATGGGCACAGAGAGTTAGTCCTTGAGGCCTGTAATCACTTTGGAATAATATTAGATACCAAGAAGCAGTTTCTCTAAGATTTGTAAATTTTGCTCACTAAGAACAGAGTAGCTAAATAAATAACCCTTATTTTAAAAAAAAAAGAAAAAAGAAAAAAAAAAACTATTCTCTCCAGCACTATTTTAAAAGCAATAAAATGATCAGTGCAAATAGATGTTTCACTGAACTCATTAATGTGATCATCAAAATTATAACAGTAGAGTTCCAATTGTAGAATTCATGCCACACGTACTGGCCTAATCCAGCCAGATCTGCAATAATCCTGGAGCTGAGAGACAGGCTAGAAGACACTCAGAAAGGCAGCACCACTGCTAGGATCACTACCAAATCTCCACACCACACTCCCGAGTGTAGCAAACTCCCATGATTACTGAATATCTTCAAATGTTTGTACATTACCTGTTTTACTATTTACTCCCTCAAATGGTCTTTGGGTTTCAATTTGATGACCCTTACTGTTTTAAAATTGTAGTTTCTTCCAAGTTATTGAATCTTCCCATTTGATTCATCATTTCACACAATTTTCTTTCAGTCTGTAGGGGAAAAGAGCCTATAATTTGCATAGCCTTAAATGGACTGTTTTGGCACCAAAATGACATGCTGCAGAAGTGGAAAGCAATCCTGAAGTGGCTAAAATACACCAGCCGGGTTCTGATGTCACTGTCACTGAAAGAAGACATGGCTGAGATCAAGTCTGACCTTATTAGTCACTTGGGCCCTTGCTCAGAAATGACCCTCCTGTCAGTAGACAAAGTTGAAATATATTCCAAATACTAGGGTCAGAAATGTTTGACACCTCCCCCCCCACACACACACATATACACACACAAAAAGAAAGCCAGCTGGCGGGGGCCAAAAAGGCACCTATCAGTAATGCAAATACAATTTTATGGGCACCAAAATAGCAAAGACAGAGCAATTGATAAGGAAACTGTTCAATTTTCCTGACAATAAACACATCTTCTTAGGAAATAATACGTCACCTGGCCTCAACTGGTATGGCCATTAATACTAAGTGGAGTAATTCCTTGGAAGACATTTAACTTAGCCTACTATTAAATACTATAACTTTGGAGCATAATGTTTATAATTTATGTCCCCAAATAAAGTTGGGGGATGCTCTTTAAAAATGTCTTGTAAGTTGATTTATACCATTGCAGTGTCCATAAGAGATCACTGATTAAAGCACCTGTAAGCAGGTGCAGGAACAGGGGGTTAGATCCTCAGGCCTGCTGTGCCAGCCCCACCCCCAGGGGCACACTGAGAGGGCAACTGCGATTGGGCGTGGTGGCGTGCACCTGTAATCCCAGCACTTGAGAGGCTGTAAACAGCTCAATCACTGTGAGTCCAATCTAGTAGTGAGACCCCAAACACCCTGTAGACCCCTCCCCTGCCAAAAAAAGAGATCACTGCTCTTAGAAAATAATTTTCATCCAAATAATTTTATCAACGTTGAAAATTTTTCATTTAACTTTAGTTAGATTTAGAACTACCCAGTTGGTCCTGGTATGTAGTCCTAGCACTTGGGAAGCTCAGGTAGGAGGATGGCAAATACAAGGCCATTCCAATAACCTTGCTAAGTAGAGCTGCACAGACTTTCAAATAGAGACTAGCCACAGGGTCAAACCTAGGCCTTGTTCTTTTTGTCATTTTTGAAACATAACTATTAATAACTAAGATTCAAGTGTCACACCAAGATAGTACACCACAAGACTTCACTGATAGTCCTAGCCTTCACCTAAAATGGAAAAACAAGCCAATACTGATAAAGGAAACTACACAAGAAACATTTGTATACACTTGACCATGGTCATGAGATCAACCATCAAGACATACCATATACAGTAGGCATAGTGGCACATGCCTGTAATCCTAGTACTCAGGAGTGTGTGTGTGTGTGTGCGTGTGCGTGTGCATGTGTGTGTGTGTGTGTGTGTGTTGGGGGGAGAGGGAGATGGAAAGGGAGGGAGGGAGGGAGAGGGAGTGGAAAGAAAGAGAGAGAGAGGGAGACAAACAGGGAGAGAGAGAGAAAAAAAGCAGAGAGGGAGAGAGAAGAATGCAGAGAGAAAGGAAGGCAGAGAGAGAGGAAGGAAGAGAAAGAGGGAGGGAAGGAAGGAGGGTGAGGGAGGGAAAGAGAAAATATAAGCTACGTGTATAGGGAACCGGTTTTGCTTTACAGCCATTGTAGGAATCCAAATGCAAATAATCAGGGAATGTATAGGTCACATTTCCATAGCTAAAATATACATCCAGCCCAATAGTTAATACAGTAGTCAAGAATTTTTAAGTTGTACAAACAGTAAAGAACTGTCATGATCTCATTGCATGGTAATTTCTTTTTTCTAGGAGAACACACCTACACCTTTTTATTAGAATCCATTTGGGTGGCACGGGTCCCAGATGAGCACAGCACGCTCACAGCGAGGGAAGGAAGCTGCTTTGGTCGTGATCTCTACAATGGGCAGTGACTTCGACATGAGTCCTCTCATCCCAGATAGGAAACGTGCTAAGTTGGCCTTCGACACCAGGAGGGCAATTCATAGCGAGTCATATTGATACACAGTTATATTTGTGCTTGACTCTGTTGATGAGGTCAAGTGAAACACAATTGTGGGAATACCTGAAAATATATAACCAGGCATTGTCCATTCATTAATAACCTATGCTTGTAACCTATAAAATGCTTTATTTTATTTTGTTTTTCAGGACCTGGGTTCAAACTCAAGATCTTAAACTTGCCAAGCAGGCACTTGTGCCACGGAGCTATCTCCCCAACCCCTCTATAGAATGTTTTTAATTTTAACATGCTCATAGTAATAATCTTAAGAGCTTCTTAAATGGGTAGGAAACTCTCTTTACACTTTTATTCCACTTTACAGATTTCCTGAAGTAACTTCCTAGATGCTAACTTAAACAGTTCTGCTTCCTTTTGTTTTCCTGGGGTACACGTGTGCAGTCCACTGATGATACTGCTTACGTGGACTTAGTACAGGCGTATACGCCTCTTCATTCTTTTTGCAGAACCGGGGCTTGAACTCAGGTTCTTGTGCTTGCCAGGCAAGTGCTTATTCTACTGAGCTATCACCCCAGCCCTAAGGCCTCTTCATTCTTTTTCTTGCCCTTTCCCTTATCTTCTCCCTCTCCACTTCCCTTGTCTCTTAGTCCACCCATTTCCTTCTTAAAAAGCTTTACCCGCTCTCTCCTATCATCTTTTATTATGCTCCATATTTACATTTCAGGATTCTCACATAAGAGAAACTATGAGATATTTAAGCTTGCGTGGCTGATTTATTCCACTTAGTGTCATGGTCTCAGGGTGCACCCATTTTCCTACAAATGACTCAAGTTTATCTTTCTTTATGGCAGACTGGTACTGCATTATGTTTAAATACCATATTTCCTTTGTCCATTTATCTTGATGGACATATAAGACACTTGCAAGCTTTAGCTATTTAAGTTGTGTGGTTAGAAACATGGGTATACATGCAAGACCATAATATGATTTTTTTAACTCTGGGATTTTATTGTTCAAGACTAGGTCTCACCATAGATGCAGTTCAGGCTGGCCTTATACTCACGGTGACCCTCCTGCATCGAACTCTTAATAGAGCTTGCGTGTAAGGGTACCTGCAAGTCTTCCCCTTAGGGTTCCTCTTAGAACTGGCACGTCATAAAATCATTCTGATCTTTCACAAAGCCCTGTCTGACGGGAACCAAAGCATCTCACCTACCACTAAACTTGGTTCCAAAGTAGGAGTGCTCTGGCACCATTCCACTGTGTATTTTTTACTTTGATTTTCAAACTGCAACTAAGAAATCAAATGAGCACATCGAACATGAAAGAAAGAACATTACTAGGCAGCAGTGGTGTGCAGGTGCCACCAGCAAAGAGGAATCCCATCACAGAAGCAATCATATCTGAACGTTACAAATCTTTTTACTTCTATCCTGGGCAGAGCACTTTATGGTAACATCGAAACACATTTTCAACTTAGATTTTTTTTTTTTTTTTTTTTTTTTTTTTTTTTTTTTTTTTTTTTTTTTTTTTTTTTTTTTTTTTTTTTTTTTTTTTTTTTTTTTTTTGTGGGACCAGGGTTCAAACTCACGACCTTGCACTTGCCCAGCAGGCACTTGTGCCTCAGAGCTACCTCCCCAGCTTCTGAAACACATTTTCAAATGATGCTAACTCTTGCACTATGCAAGTTTTATGTTATGCGTAGTAGGCAGAGGAGCTAACTGGAAAATCACTTTTGCATGTGATTTGATTTCCATATGAATTTGGCTCAAATAAATCTTAGTTATACATCTGTGAGATTTTAAGATTCCAGATATTGTTAGGACTGGCTAAATGGATTTCTCTTTTTAAATGAGTTGGCACATCCTCACATGGATGTGTTCTTGCATTTACCTGCCTTCTTGTAAACTGTCAAAGTTATACTAACTCCTATGTCAGTCTGGTATCTATTTAAATTTAATCTGCCCAGGCTCTTATCCGTTAGTCCATTTGATTGAAAAGATATTATAATTCTTGTAACAGATCACAGATTCATCTTTTTTATTATTACTATTTAATGCTCAAACGGGGTGGTAGACAATGACAACTGCATCCGTGTTGCTTACCAACACAGCACAATGTAGGAGACCTGCATGTTAAATTGATTTGTTTTTTTGCATTTCTCTTTTATTTTCTTTTCTGAATCGTAATCCAATTCTTTAGAGCAGAGCTCTGCCAACACATTTTCTGTAATTCCAGGTTTAAGGTGGCTATTATGTACATCAAATACTATAGTCAGCTGATAGTTTCGGTAGCTTATATTAGCACTTAAACACACAAAGAAGATTTATACAGCCCTCTTTGTGAGTGAGAGTTCCAAGAAATGAGAAAAATGTGAAGATGAAAGCGCTCTGCTCCCCTCCCAACTGTGCAAAATAGAAAAGATGAGCTTTGGAAAACACATGGATACCACCTGCAAAACAATCGCAGGATCACAACATAATAGGCCTGGTTTGCATTCTCCTCCTCGTCCCTTTGAAGTAAACAGAAGCTTTGTAAATTGAGAGCATTCAGAGGGATAAAAGTTTAGGCAGATAAAGCCTGATTCTCCTCTTCTCCTCCAAGGCATTGTAAGTTCTTCAGCAGCACTTATGTCTTTGAATTATTTCATTAGATTCTACTGACATAATTATAACATAATATTTTCTTTTTTTTTCTTTTTTTGTCTTTTTGAGACAGGGTCTCGCTGTACAGTTCAGGCTGGCCTTGAGCTCAGTTTTGTAGCCCAGGCTGGTCTCAAACTCTCACCGATCCTCCCGCCTCAGCCTCTCGAGTGCTGAGATTACAGGCGTGCTTCACCACGCCCGGCTATGTGTTGGATTTATTATAAATGTGGTTAAGGGGAAATGTGCCTATATGCTAGAATAAATTTACCAAAAAAAAAAAATGTATTAGGTCACTCTATTTTCTACTTTCTTTTCCTCAATATTAGAACATCAAACTTCATCCTGAGAAATTTCCAGAATGACGGAAAGATAAGAGATGTATATATAGTTACAGATATAGACAGAGATGGAGATCCAGATATAGACACAGGTGAAATAGGTGATACCATGATATAGGTAAAATAGATAGCTATACAGAAAGGGAACTGATTGGCTTTTGATAATTCATAGATCGTGACTTATTTTGACCAGTGAAACTCTCCTCTCACCGCTACTGCCTGCCCACTGTGTTCACACACTCTTTCCATTCTCTCTGAAAGAGAAAATGCTCATTCCTTCTGTAGTGAAATGCACACCTGGTTTCTACCCAACTTAAGAGGCACTCCTGTTGGCACTGAGTAAGTCATACAATTCTTGAACACGAAAAGTGAATTAATATGTGACAAGCCTAAACCTACAGAAAATGAGGCACCGAGGAGAATTAGCGTCCACTTCTGCTGTGATGGGGGAAAACTGTTTTGCTACTAAGAACCTTGATTTTTCCATAAAACCATAGCAGAAAGACAGGGTGGTCTAGTGGTTGGGAGTGCTCAAGTGCCAGCTCTAAAAACAGGCAGATGGGCCTGGCGGGATGGCTCAGTGGTCTAGAGCGCCTGCTTGGGAAGGTTTGGGCGACTTCAGGGACTGCAGTTCGATCCCCAGCACCACATGCTGCGCCAGCCCTGCCCTCAGGGCAGGCTGAGCGGGCCATAAAAATGAGTGAATGGACAAACAAAGGTTCTGAAACAAGAAAAAAATAAAATAAAATAAAATAAAAAATTCTTTAAAAAAAATAAATAAATATAAACAGGCAGATACTCAGTCCTGGATTCAACTTCTATGTTCTGTACTCCAATTTTGTCACCCAAAACAAAGCAAGAGATGATAAGTACCTACTGAACTAGCTTGCTATGGAACTTGGATCTCTGCAGGCATATGCAAAGTATTTAGAAAGGGACCCACTATGTTAAGAACTAGCTTTTATTATTCATCAAATACAGAGAAGTTAGGGGAATTTGTATAAATTTACATAACATAAATACAACTTCTAAGATCTCATTAAATTGGCTTTCTAGTCCCAAGATAAGCTTCATTTTCTTCATAAGGCCTTTTTCAACTATTTCCACGTGTGCTGATCTCTTAAAACATAAAATAAAATTATGGAACTTAGTGTTCGTCACACTAACCTGTATTCAGGCAGTGCTCTTTGATGTTAAGATAGCAGTAATTGTGTTAATCATTGTTATCATTCTGGATTAGTTTGCCCTTATCATGCGGATATTCCATTATTATTCCAAGCCCTTTGGGAAGAGGAGGAAATGAAAGTATTGTGAGATTAAGTGATTTGCCAGAGATACTCAGCTAGTCAGTATGAGCTGGGGCCATGGAGCCTGACATAAAATCTGCAAGAGAGATGCTATACCAACTCTCCAAGCTGCTACACCTCAGCGAGTCCCAGCATGTACTTTTCTTCTTCTTCCCAACTTATCGGCATGCTTTCTAAAACCAGGAATCACATTTCTGTATGTATTTTTAACATCTAAGAACTGTATTCCCATATTGAATATTTATCTTACCATGACATCACGCCTAGGCAAGTCATCCCTACAACTTCCAAAGTGGAATATGCCACCAAACAATGGCTGAAAATATTCTCTAAAACAATTACGGATGGATACAATATTTAAGGGAAATATTTGAAACACGGTGCTCCAAGGACCTACCACGCAAGCTAGAGGAAGCACACAGTCTTCCACAACTCTGTAAGTACAAGCTGCTGTGTGTGCTGTATTTCTTCCCTACCAGTGGGTAGTGGGGCATGAGGAAAAAGGAGGCTGAGCTGTAAGGACTGACTCATTGACCTAGGAGATACATGCCCTAGGCATGCGCTAGCAGAAAGAACAACCAAACTCTTCACTGCATCAAATGCAATCTGAAATTCTTTCCAACTGTACCACTGACGTTACCATTCTGAAACCTCTTTACTAGTACTATACCTAGATAATTATCTGGCCTCAGAACGATGCATATGATAAATAGATGATAATCTTGCCTTACTTTTACAGTTCAGTGAGTTATTTACTACTAACCAAAATCTCAACCACAAAAACGATCTTCATTACCTTCTTTTTGGTGCCAGCAATCAAATTCAGGACTTGATCCTCGCCCTTGCCAGGCAGACACTATACTACAGAGCTAAGTCAAGGCCTCTCCTTCACATACAGTGGGCCCCGACCTTTACTTCTCTCAAAGCTCAAAATTAAGTACTTAGCTCAAATCACAAAAGTGTTAAGTCATAGGACTAGACGTATAAGCGGGCCATGTTGGACTCTAAAGGTCATAGACTACTTTCTAACCTTACAGATACATTTAAAAAAAAATTTTTTTTCTGCCTTTAGGACAAGGTCTCCTGGGTCTACAGCATCTACAGGGTCTCACTATATAGATGGGACTCAATGATTTTCCTGTTTTCAGCCTCCTAAAGTGCTGGGACTAACATTTAAGATATTTCACTTCACAAGTAAATAATTTTCTGATGCCAGTAATTCCCTTCTGGGTGAAGAAAATGAAGCTGTTTTCCTTAAATTTAGCATGAAGTATTCAATAGTTATATTTCCAATTCTACATTGTTTTCCTGTGATTGTAGATTTTTGTTGAAAGCTTGTAACATAGGAATCTGCTGAGCTGGGCATGTGAACACACAAATTTTTTCCCAGCATTCTGCGACACTGAGGCAAGAGCTCAAAAGCTCCCACCTAGCCTAGGGAACCTAGTGAGATCTTGTCTCAAAATAAGAAATGAGAGACAGAGAGAGAGAGAGAGAGAGAGAGAGAGGGAGGGAGGGAGGGGGAACCAAAAGAAGGTAAGAGAGAAAAACAAAGGCTGGGCAGGTAGCTCAGTGTGAAAGTGCTGGGTTCAATCCCTCCTATTATAAGAAAACAAAATTTGAAAAATCAACACACTAACACTTAATACTTGAGAATTACTTTGGGTCAAACCCATCTGGTCACATAGAAGCCCAGCCACTGCTTAGTAATTGACTGCTTGGACAAGTAGCTATTTTAGAAAGGTGGTCTTGGCCATCCACGATTTTAGGAGCCCATTACTTTTCAATGAGCTTCAAGAGAAGCGTATCTAAGCCCAAATACTACTCCACAGCAAATGGTGTTACACCAAGGGCCCTGGGGATTCATTTTTATTATTTAAATAGAGAGGATCATAAAATTAGCACCCTTCTAATGCAGTTCTCAACTTGATTATTGCTATTTAACTAGTGAAATTTTTTCTTCAGGCTGAGTGAACACTATAATTATTATTGCTTTACATTGTAAAGGTTGCATCTTAATTGAAAAATCAACACTTTTTTTCTCTTTCATTGAATACATCAACTTCAAACTCAGCTAAAACACTGAAGATGTGAACAATTGTGCCATACTCACAAATTAATGTGTCCTTGATCAACCAGAATTCATAACCCATAATCTTAAAAACAAGAGGCTAACTGATCCCACAAACGGATCTGTATTACAAGTGTCAAGAAATTTCCTAGCTGAAGTTTCTCTTTGTGAATTGTTAATAGTCAAAAGTGTCAATAGGTCTGAGCAAATAACACATCGGAGTTTCTTTTGTCAATTTCACTATGGATATCCACAGCACTACTTAGTGTCATCTGCGGAGAAAATGGTCAACTAGTTCTTAAAACTATTGTATACCAAGTGTAGATACAGTCTAGGGCTTGTGGTGTATACAATCCCTGAACACAGAAACAAACAAAAATAAGACACAGTATAGAAAGAAAAATAGGTCAGATACAGCACTCGTATAGATAAATGATATGTTTTATATATTTCTCTACTATATTGTCACAAAAGACTACATAATAGAGCCGGGTGTGGTGGCACACGCCTGTGATCCCAGCACTCGGGAGGCTAATGCAGGAGGATTGGTGCGAGTTCGAGACTAGCCTGGGCTACAAAAGTGAGCTCAAGACCAGCCTAAACTGCATAGTGAGACCCTATCTCAAAAAGACAAAAAAAAAAAGACTACAATAATATTTTCTATGTGCCAGATTTATATTTTGGAAAAATATTCACTGTGTTATTCAAAAGCATAGAGATATACTGATTTAGTACTCAAGTGCCTGGAGGAAATGCTACTCAGACCACTTTTATGCAGAAGGAAATAGACCCGCTGATCTTGAGTTACCCGCACATGGTCACACAGCTAAGAAATGCAAAGCCGGGAGCTCAAATGGTCACTGTCCTGCTCTTACCCAGCATGCTCTATCCAGCCCCCTTGGGGGGGGGGGTTCTCATCATACTTTTCTTCTAGGCTTCTGCATCTGCGATACCAAAATTCTAAATATCATAAAAAGAAACTGAGACAGTACTCAGACAAAAGGTGATGACAAATGTGATGTAAAATGACTTTTAGTAAATATTAGCAAAAGTTTTCAGCCTAAGTGTACATTGCTGAAAAAGAAACAGTATTCAAACCAAAACCTAAAATTCTCCTTTGGTGGGCATCATTATTTTTCAAAGCAAACATTCAGGATTCTTGAAGTGGAGACCTGGGGATGCAAAGGGATTTAATCATATTTCTACAATTCAAAGCACAAGGATGAAGATTTTCATAAAGTAATAAGGAGCTTAGGATATTGGCTACTCCAATCTTATTTTCTACGCATTTATTATTTGTGTACTATGTTATAAACTATAAGAATCTTATAAATATCACATTGAAGTTTTTGTTTCCCTTTATTGTATTATTCAGGCATATTAAGTGATGCATTTATATCTAAGTGTAGAGAAATATCATCCGTAGATATACTACTTGTGTGGTCACTGAAATTCAGTGAATGATAAATGAATAAGAGGAAGTGTAGCAAGGTGAGTTTGGGGTCTGCCATACCTACCTGGGGGATCTTAGGGTCTTGTGCGCTCTGCCTACGTCCCTCGGTTATTTTGACAAATCAACTCTGGGACCTGAAGCTGTCTAGGAACTCTAAGCTGTGAACAAGTAGCAGAGATAAGGGCCTGGCAAGAAGACTGCATTGGTTTCCTTAGCTTTTTCGCGGCAGCACTAAGGACAGTGACTGGCACTCCAATGCCTTAATTGGCTCAACTTCTTTTTCATAACAATGAGGCCGCAGGAGGAGGGAGGTAACTGAAAGTACAAGCTGCATCTTGTCAAAATAAACATGTTAAATCTTAATAAAGCTTGTATCTTCATAACTATATTATAGCATGAAATTTAAGCACATGAGCACATTTAAAAACGTTTTAATCACAACATGCCTGTGCTCTTTATTATATTTACAGTTTTTTGATATTTTATGTCAGGGCTTTAGAAGGTGTTTTAATGCTGGACTTTAAAAATAATACATAATTATATAATACACACACACACACACATATATATATACATATATTATATATATATATATATATATATATATATATATATATATGAGTGTTAGTGATGATTAGAATTTGACAGAAAATTGGGAAATTAAGAATGTAATATTTTAGGGGCCCGGCAGGATGGCTCAGTGGTCTAAAGCACCTGCTTAGGAAAGCTTAGGCAGCTGCAGGGACCGCAGTTTGATCCCTGGAACCACATGCTGCGCCAGCCCTGCCCTCAGGGCAGGCTGAGCCGGCCATAAAAATAAATAAATAAACAAACAAAAGTTCTAAATAATAAAAAAAAAGTGTAATATTGTATTTAATACTGAAATGGAGCCATTTGTATTTAAGGTTTTGTTTAAATGTACATGACACACACATATATTCACACACCCACGTGTAAATGTGCAACAGAGCACAGGTCCGTGCATCTCTTCCTCACAGTATCCAGACCTTCTAAAGCTGCTGTTTCAAAGCCAAGGGCCCAGATTTCCCTTGCGATCAATGGGGCAGCTTTATCACAAGACGCCGTGACTGAAGCTTATTGATTAGCTGATGACCTTCTAAAGTACCAGCCTTTAATCTGCAACAAAACCGTGAATGAAAGTTGAGCTCTCAGAAAAGAAAATAGGATTTTATTTTCCGTGACGCAAACAAGAAGAGAGCGACACTTGGGAAGGCAGAAACACCGGGAGAAGCGGGGCAGGAGCAATGGCACCCAGCCTCTAGGCCTCTCCCGCAGACCCAAGAGTTGAGACTGTAGCATCAGCTGACTCCTGGGCCCCAGGGCCAAGGACTGGAGAGTGCTATGGGATCAACATAATGAGGCTGTTGTGTCCACGAGGACGGAGAAAAACAACCTCAAACAGTGGCAAAAGTTCACTTCACAGCATGAGCACCATTTCAAAAGAAAAGCTAATGCTGCAGAGAGTTTTCCTTCAGTGCTATCCATACATCTTGCTAGGAATGAGTCATTTTTAACCCAGTCTCATGGCCTTGAGAGTGTTTGACAGAGCATTTGCCGGCATGTCCACAGCCAGAGGAGTCTCTAAGAGGAGCACCTTTTCCTCTAGGGCTAAATGTCAGTGCTTGAAAAGTTCAGGGCATATAGTACAGAAAGAGAGATACATCTTTCCTTCCTTCCTTCCTTCCTTCCTTCCTTCCTTCCTTCCTTCCTTCCTTCCTTCCTTTCTTCTTTCTTCTTTCTTTCTTTCTTTCTTTCTTTTTTTCTTTCTTTCCAGTAACCTGAGTTCCTTTGAACTCAGGACCCTGCGCCTGCCAGGCAAGCACTTATTCTACTGAGCTATCTTATTGGCCCCTGAGAAGTACTTTTACTTTATTTATTTATTTATTTATTTACTTACTTACTTACTTATTTATTTATTTATTTATTTATTTATTTATTTATTTATTTATTTATTTTTGTGGGACCGGTGTTTGAATTCACCACCTTGTACTTGCCAGGCAGACACTTGTGCCACGGAGCTATCTCCCTAGCCCCGAGAAGTACATATTTCTATTCAAAAAATTTCTGTAGTTTTGTACAGACTTATAGACCTTGATTGTAATTAAAGAGAAAAACTTATGTAACATTGAACCAAGAAGTATACATAGGTACCATAAATTGATGAAGTAGATAAACAAAAGCCTGCCATAAAATTTACTGACCTGAATCCATCTTTTCACCCAACAACAGACTTCAGTGCTCCAGAAGCAGTGGAGGGTTTTGTTTTGTTTTGCTTGGTTTTATAGTATTTGCTTTTGTTTTTGTTTTGGTTCGTTTTTTTTTTTTTTTTTTTTTTTTTTTTTTTTTTTTTTTTTTTTTTTTTTTTTTTTTTTTTTTTTTTTTTTTTTTTTTTTTTTTTTTTTTTTTTTTTTTTTGACCAGGAATCAAATTCAGCACCTCCTCTTGCTTACCAGGGAGGTAGCAGTTTAGAAATACCTTCTTCTACTTTTATCCTCCCCCCACACACATCCATGACCCTGGTGCTGATACTGGAATTCAATGCAGGTCTTTGTGCTAAGTTATCCCAAACCTTTCTTTTGTTCTTTATTTTAGGATAGAGTCTCCCTAAACCCCTAAATTGCCAACACTTGGCTTGAACTTGCCTCCTGCTTTAGCATTCTAGAATGCCAGAGTTACAACTGCCCCCGCTTCTGCGCCTTACAAGTCTTCCTTACTGAGAAGATGAGTGGACATCATTCATCTTTCTTCAGCATCACAGAACATTTAATAAAGAAAAAGGCATTAATAGGTAAGTGTCTTCATTCACAGTTCTAATTTTCTATATTCTCAACACACAACTACGGGTATAAAATCTCTTCTTTTAAAACCTGAGACAATCTAATAACGCTTTTTGGATTTCAATGTTTCATCTTCAAATTAGAAATATCGAGACCTAGAGAAGGTGCTCCATGGGGTAGTGTTTGCCACGCATGCGCAAGGCCCTACGTCTGATCTGCAGTAAGCGATGTTTGTATCACTATTTCTCACGTTCCTTCACACTTCTGCTTGGGGCTTCCATAAACTCTTACTCCAACGTGGCAAATCCTGCCAATACAGCCGTCATCACTAGCACTGTTTCTAAGGCCTCTACTGCGGCCTCCTCCATTGGCCAAATAGTTCTCTCCAGTGAGGAAGACAAGCAATGCCTGAATCATGACAGGCCTCAAGACAGGTGCTTAAACAACACACAGTATAGACTGCCCTTATAAACCTTTTTCAAATGTTTAGTAAATACTGTAAGAGAAGGGTTTCCAGGCAGAGCAGTGCGAGCACTGCGTCCCAGGCACAACTGGAAGAGTTCGCAAATACCAAGTCCTCCTGTTCTATTTCCTAGAACTATTAGGCCGTGGGAGTTCACAGGACAACTTTCTTAAGGCAAATTCCCATTAAAAGGCTCTCTTGGTCTCTTTTACTCTATGATCAGTGTCCCACAGGAAGGGCCATTGCCTACTATCCTTGTAAATTCTTCCCTGCCTCCTTCTTTCCCTTCCTTCCTCCCTCCTCCTCTCCTTCCTACATCCTTATTTATTTCCCTCTCTCCTTTCTTCTTTTTCCATTCTTTCTTCTCTCTCTCTCTCTCTCACTCTCACTCTCTTTTTGCTATGGTCTACACAGATGAGGACGGAATTCCAGGCCTCACATGCATCACATGAATTGTTTACCACCATGTTTCACCCGAGCTCCAACAATGTAGATTCTGTTTTCCTTCTTATTTACTCAGTGTAGAAACAGTTCAGAAAGTTGAGGAGGGGTCCAAGCAGTGGATATCAGGGAAAGAAGACCTCGAAGCTGGGCACTCTGGGCTGGAGGTCTGGTTGTGTGATCTCAGTCGCTATATGCCTTAGTAGCTTGATCATTTCATGCCCTGGGTTTCTCATTATATAAGACTAAATGAGAGTTAATACCAAGTTATTTCAGAGTATTCATGCTAAGGAGAAATTACTGAGAAATGTGCTGTGAAGTGGGAGTATCAGTGCCTTATCAGGTGGCCCAAATCTGATAACTGAGGCTCAGTACTAGTTCTACCTAAGGGCAAACAGCTAACCATCATCCTTCAAAGAAAAAAAAAAAAATACAGGAAAATAAAAAGTTATTTGCATCAGACTTCAAGCAATTCACTTCTTGTGTGAATGAATGTGAAAGAAAAATTAAGCTTCCAAGACGCTGTTCATTCCATTCAATATCCAGTGCGTGGCTACATGTAAGGTAAAATTATCTTAGTAAGAAGAGATGCATTCTCTCCATAAAGATCTAAAGAGGTGTCCATTAGGATGTACAGAAAGCTTTTATTGGCAGACAGAAATTCACGACTTTGAATGACATTGGGTTTAAATGCTAAGGAACAGATATGATCACAATGAGTAGCGCTATAATGTGTATCATAAAGTAAAATACACAGGAGTGTAGCTCAATGGTAGGCTGCTTGCACAACCACCTGGGATAGATCTCGACACCACACACACACACACACACACACACACACACACACACACACACAGAAACCTCAACAACAAATCATAGCACATAACTTTGTAAAAGCCATCGGTTTTCTGTTTACTCTGCCACTGCAAAAATCACAGCATAGGCCAAAGGGGTGTGATCCTAGACACGGATGCTCACTCAGATTCTGTGTCAAAGTGCAGGTCACAGAAATAAATAGAAATGTTTAAAATTATATATAGCAGGCGTAAGGTTCTGAGCCTACCGCCAGCAGCAAATATATAGTCAAATAAATAAATATGGATACAAAAGTCCCCTGTAACACAAAGAAATCATCGCAACTCCTGTTTTCCAAAAAGCTTGATCTCAAACACATGATCTCTAGTGGAATTGGAAAGCCGGTCACTAGGAAAAACCATGAAGCCAATCTCTGAAACAATCAACATTGCAGCTACAGCAAAAATTAATTAATTAATTAATTAATTAATTAACATCATAAAGATATTCTTTTGCTAAGCCCTAGACTTAAGTTGTGCTCAGAGGCCTCCATAGAATCCCGTGCATATCAAAAACAAACAAATGAAAACACTGCACAGAATACTTCCCTTAGTTAAAGCTTTATAACCCTTGTACCAACAGGATTTTTAACCTGGCCATGCCTGATATTTTGTCAATAACTGAGTTCGTGGGTGGACATCTCCCTTGGCTACTGTCAAGCACAGGTAGTCCTTGTTAGACAGAATTCATTAGATTTAAAAACACCAACAACATCCAACCAATATTTCTACTTACTGAGCCACTGCACAAATTTTCATCACAAGAAAATTCAATGAGAGAAGCCAGCATATACCTTGAATCTTAAGTACTTTTTTATTGTTCGAAAATTAAAAATGAAAAGATAAGAGCCATCCCAAATGCAAAGCATATGGCTGCAACATAAAGGTCTACATGTATTCATTTAAATCGTATCATGTCTTCATGTCTGATAGCATGACATTTACCTAGTCAGTGAAATGATAACCCCAAAGTTTAATCAATGATTGCTTTGGAATTATCTTCAAATATTAATGAGTTATACACATTGCATTATGTAAGTGTGCATGTGTTTGTTAAAAATATTGCACGAAAGACAACAAGTTTTCCTCTGGAAAAAAAAAAAAAAATTTTCCACTATTGTCCCTTACCTATATTTTCCCGACAAATATAATTTGGCTTGTATCCCTAGTAAGACTGATTTAGTTATTTACTATTGAGTGATTCAACCAAAATTGGCAAATTACTTCTCTGAATTTTTCACTCCTGAGAGTCATGGTGAGTGGAAAATACTTGTTGACATACTTACTTTGGCCAAATTTTAGAAGTCAATTTCTAGGATATGTTGTTGACACTAAGGGCAAAATTAAAGGTGCAGTAAAATTAAAACAAGCCAAAAAAATTGTATTGAGATACATATGAATATTTATTTATTTATTTATTTATTTATTTATTTATTGTTTTTTTCTTGTTTCAGAACTTTTGTTTGTTTTTGTTTATTTATTTATTTTTTATGGCCGGCTCAGCCTGCTCTGAGGGCAGGGCTGGTGCAGCCTGTGGTGCCGGGGATTGAACTTCTGTCCCTGCAGCCTCCTAAGCCTTCCCTAAGCAGGTGTTTTAGACCACTCAGCCATCCTGCAGGGCCCCTATGTGAATATTTAGATTTAAAAAAAAAAAGAGTTGGGGAGATGGCTCCGAGGCACAAGTGCCTGCTGGGCAAGTGCAAGGTCGTGAGTTTGAACCCCGGTCCCACAAAAAAAAAAAAAAAAACCTTATTCCAGCAGCAGACACATCACCATTTATCCACTCGGTGTCCTTGCTCTCCCTCACTTTGAGTACATTTATCCTATCAGTTCTTGCCACTCCCTAAAACAATTCTGGAATTTTTCTCTCATGAACATCTTTATGAGATGCGTTCAAAACTGCAGTGAATGCTGCTGCAGATGGAAAGGTAGGCTCAGGAAAAGATGGCATGCCCTCATTGGCCTCAGCACCCCAGCTGGCGCCTCGAGACTGCTGGTTTGTCAGGAAAGGTATGTGTTTGAGTCACTTCAGAATATCAGGGTGATCAGCACAGTGTAACAGAAGGCACACACGAAGGAAGACGAGCAGATCGGCTTCAGAAAGTGGCAAGAGTGGAAGTGAAACTGCATTTGAAAGGAAAGAGTATATGTTGTGGGGAATTCATTTCTATGTGTCTTTTACTGTAATAACTATTTTAATTTAAGTATTCATCTTATTCTTTTTTTTAATTTGGAAGGGGGAATTTGAACTCAGGACCCTGCACATGCCAGGCAGGCATTTACACTGCTAAGCTATCTGCCTGGCCTTAGACATTCAGCGTATTTTATAATCACCCTTAAGAGTTTAACTGTAGTTCTTGCAATATCTGAGCAGACTAAGTGCCTACTTAGGCAAGTGCAAGGACCAGGGTTCAACTGGGCTCCATATACCATGCCAGCCCTGCCCCCAGGTACACTGAGCTGGCCACCAAGACCAGGTATGGTGGCGCACACCTGTAATCCCAGTGCTGGAGAGGCTGAAAACAGGAAGATCACTGTGTCGCAGCAGCATAGTGAGACCCTGTACCAAATACATAAAATACATACATACATACATACATACATACATACATACATACACACATACATACTTACGTACATAAGTACATTTCAAAAAATAATTTAACTATAGGGCAGTAACAAATTTATGTTGTGGTGTTAACTTTACCAATTTTGATTTGCAACTTGACATTCAGTTTTACCTCTTTACCTTAATGAAAATGAATTGATGAAATGAAAAATATTAAAGCATCCATTTGTGTATATTTTATTAAAATTGAGACTAGGGATGGTCAAATAGCTCAGTGGACTAAAGTACCTGCAAGCAGGCACAGGGGCCAAGGGTTCGATCCCCAGGCCTGTCCTGCTGGCCCTGCCCCTGGGGCGTTCTGAGGTGGCAATTGAGATTGGGTGTGGTGGCACGTGCCTGTAATCCCAGCTCTTGGGAGGCTGAAAACAGGTGGATCACTACAAGTCAGATCTAGTAGTGAGACCCTGAA
>PVJA010021435.1:0-35559 GCA_004027025.1 Myocastor coypus | reverse complement strand
GCGCACACCTGTAATCCCAGCACTTGGGAGGCTGAGGCAGGAGGATTGATGCAAGTTCGTGACCAACCTGGGCTACGAAAGTGAGCTCAAGGCCAGCCTCAACTGCATAGCGAGACCCTGTCTCCCAAAGACAAATATATATATATATATATATATATATATATAGGTATATATTATATATATATAATAGGTAGTCAGACAGGGCCAGACCCTCAAGGAGACAGCATGGAAGACAAGCTACTTTTGCAACTGTAAGAGAGAAGAATGCTCCTGCTGTGGGCGAGACCTAAAGATGAAAGATCAAATAAATAATCCTTAAAGATAAGCACCCAGGATTGATCCTAACCCTGAGGAAGTCAGAAAGAGTCACTAATCCAACCGTTATCAGCTGGCTACTGGATAAACTCCTGTTTTATATTCTTGCCGCTTGTTACTTTGTTTCTGGATTTAATTATTTTTACCTGAGCAACGGTGCTTGTAATCTCTTTGATTGACCATAGTTTTGTCCCATCTCATGCCGACCTAAGAGAGTTTTTATGTTCTCCACCTTAGACCTGCCTCACTACATGGTTTTACTTTATAAAAGTCCCTGGATGTGACAGCTTCCTGGGGACAACCCACTTGGGTCTCCCTGTTGTCCTTCTCTTAGACAGAAGCTCTATTTCCCCGCAAAACATTATGCTCCTAACCTGCCTGTTCCTAAAATTCATTTTTCAGTTTTAGAGAACACAAACTCGTCCCAGGTACCTTTCAAGTTGGGAGTTTCATTCCCGTACATCAAGAATGGTTCTGTAAAAGATGGCGGCCAGTGGCCTTCCGGCCACTGCACTCTCACTTTAATGGCCTGGCCTCATTCTACAAAGTGCACTTCTTTTCCTACTTCAGTTGGCCTGCCCTCACTCTGCACAGATCTCTTTTCCTACCTTAATTTTATTTTCTTACCGTTATTTAGAGCAAAATGCCACTGTCTTCTGCACTTACCTTGTCCAGTTCTTTGTTCAGGACAGCAAAAACCTGGGAAAAGTCTCTAACAAGAGTCCCCAGCACCCCAGACCTCAGCTGAGAACTGACCACTGCATCTGGTGATGTGGTCACTTAGTGTCCAAGAGCAGCCTGGGTGCAGTGAAAAGTCTAGAACAGTGGGTGAAGAAGGAAAGTGTAGAGAGAAAATTGGAGAGGCGCAGGGACAATACTTGTAAAGAGTTTTTCCACCAGGGGAGCAAGTACTTGGAAGAGGTGGCAGTGTGGAAAGTAGGCTGAATCATTTTAACAAACCTAAGGTGGGAGAAATGCTAGCATGTGCACAGGTGGACAGTTATGATCTAGATGACAGAATAGAACCGGTGATACAGAACTTGGCAAAAGAATGTGCAGTGCACGCTTGTGTGGGCTGGCGGGGCACGAGATCTAGCTTGTGCAGGAACCGCTCTGAGGTGAGCATTGACTGTTACGTTGCTGAGGTCGGTGGAGGCCAAGTAGATGAGTCATCCTCTTGGCAGCAACTGTTCTCCCTGGAGGCCTCGGCTTCCTCAGGCCATCCTTTCTCCCTGTTCCTGTCGAGGGACTCTGAGCATCAGAAACCAGGCCACCTTCATTTCCAGTGCTCTGCCCCTCATAAAACATATTTCCCATACATAGCCCATCTTCTCTATCCTCATTTCAGAAATTCTTCCATGGAGGCACAAGGAACGTAGAGGCCATCATTTCAGTTATGTCATTAGAGTATTAATTTATGTGCTCCCAATGGCACTGGGTGCAGTTGTGCAAAGGAATCTGGGTGTTTGGTAAAGAGAACTGCTGTTGCTTCATTGTTATTTAACTTTGGCTTCCTACACGTCTCAGTGTATTTCCCACATATTTGTTGATTTTTTTTTCCTTCAATGAGTTACTTTCCTATCTGATGCTTTTTTTGTGTGTCCTAAGCTAGGGCTTTCAATTCATTGTAATTGCTTTGTAACACATTTCCCATATTCATATAAGTCCTACTTCCCGTGTATGCTGCAAACATATTTACACCCAAATTGTCATTTGTCTGTCAGTGCAATTTTGGGAATTTGTACTTTTTGTTTTTTAAGGCAAGGTCTCACGATAAACAGCCTAGCCTGGCCTTGAGTTCTTGGCAATCCTCCTTCCTCAGCCTCTGAATGCTGAGATTACAGGCATGTGCCGCTATGCTCTATGTAACTTATACTTTTTAACAATGATAATTCGCATTGATGAGTTATTTAGTGGCCTCATCTTAAGAAGTCGGTCCTTCCTTTCCTCCTGCAAGACACAGTGAGTACTCACTTACATGAATCAGAACTTCATGCCAGCCCTAGGCATCGTTTTCTACCTCTGGAGTCTGAATTCATCGGCGGTATGTTGGGGGGCACAGTGTGACTGCAGGATCTGAATTTTTCATGGAAGCAGTGGCCAGGGATTGCAGCTCTTACTATGGGTGCTGCCCAGTGGACGCCTTCCTTCTGAAGGTCACAGAGGCTCTGTGTGCGGGTCTTAAATGGCTACTGGGCTGGGTCCCTGAAGCAGCAGCTATACCACGACAACATTTCCATGCCCAAGTGGGTGGAAAACATCACATACCCGGTCACCCAGCCACTGCTTCTTCATTGCACGTGGTGTGCCGGATGCCCAGTCTCAAATGATGGTAAAGAGGCCACTGCCCATTTGTGGGAGTCTGGAACCATTATGGGCATGGGCACGGGGGCATCTGGAAGCACCTGCAGGTATAGGATGTAAAGAATGGCCACAAACTGAAATAACTTACTAGTGTGTGAGTAACTGAGTGAGGGCATCAGAATATGCCAATTACTGGATGCGTAAGGGTGTAGGAACTTAAAGTGTGGCAGAGTTCAAAGTTGGTGGAGGAAAGATGGTCGGATAGCTTAGCTTCCTAAGGTGGAAAGAACAGACCTGGAATAACACAGGTTTATTTTGAGTTTGCAGCAGTCATTCTGTTCAGCCATTCCAGTATCTCTCTTCCTGACCTTTTCTTTTTATTCTCAGCACTGGGGATTAACCCAGGATCTTCACCCAGAGTTACATTTCTAGCCCAGCTTTTATTTTTGGAGACCTGATGGATTGGATGTGTCTGGCAAGGAGCTCCTCTACTGCCCCATCCCAAACCTGCGCACAATTAAGTTGGACACTGCACGTTGCCACCCCTTGGAACAAAAACAGAAACAGAACAAATGTGGTGTTTCAGCTAAGATGGTGGCAGGATTTTAGAGCAGCAGAGACAAGCTGAGATATTTTAGGCCCTGGTTAGCCACCTATGGGGTGGTTGATGTTCTGAGTCTGGTTCTGGGAAGACCAGCCTGGAGGTCCAAATTTGAGAATCATGTATGGTGTCTAAAGCCAGTCTGTGTGAGACAATCAAAGAAGGGAGTGTAGCTAAAGAGAGAACCTGGACCAAAGTGATTCAATAGAGAGAAGTTTGGAAGAGAAAGTCGAAAAGAGACGGAAAAGCTTATGCAGGTAGGGAGCCAAGGAAGGGTGGGGCCTTGGAACTCCACAAAAGCAGCTCTCCAGGGGACAGTGACAGCTGCTACTGGAGAGGGCTGAGGTTGACTGTTGGGGTCATGTCAGGGAAGCCACTGCTGAAGGTGACAGGAAGTGAATGGATGGAAGAATAGTAGGGAAAGCCTGACTGGAAGCCCTGGGAGGACCCTATCAGTGACAGGGCAGGTGACTGTCAAGGCTACATCTTCAGACGTGTTTGTTATGGGTAATGGAATGGTAAGACTCTATCCATAGCCTGCTACTCAAAGAACTCAATGTTCTGATAAAATAAGGTCAGGCATTAGGCAGCACTTTTATCTCATCTAAGAGACAAATCACTACAAAGCCTGAGCACAGGATGAGTAACTTCTGTGCCTCAACACAGGAAGGGGAAGGTGTGTAACTTGGGCCATGTTACCATGGAGATGAAACTATAAATTACGAGGCAGCGCTCCATTTCACAAGTACATTTAACATTAATGTACTGTCTAACAACCTGAATGGTGGTTCCCACAGGAACCTCACCAGGACACTTATTAGCACAGCCCTCCTTTGTGCAAGGTGTGCCTACCCACGCCATCTGTGAACACATTCCCTGTACGATGCCCAAACACTCTGTGTTGTTTTTCCCATTTCTATGGGCAGTATTTACACGAAGCTCAAAGCTGGGGAGTAGGAAGATAGCGCCAGAAACAACCAGGTGAGGAGAGCAGCCTCAACAGCCAGGAATGGTCAGAACAGAAGCAACTCAGGTGGGTGAATACAGAATTCAGCCAACTCTTCACCTTGGCCAACAACTTGAAACGTTAAGGTCACTTGTGTTTTTGCATACATGAATACACATGGAAGATATCAATTATCTCACTCTTGTTTGGCTTTCTCACACACTGAGAAACCTGACACCCGTGCAGTGCTCCACATCACCGTCCTATTCCTTATGTGATACTAGGCATCTTCCTCTATGCAAAGCACTGAAAAAAAAAGACAAAAAAAAGACAAAAAAAAAAAAAAAAAAAAAAAAAAAAAAAAAAAAAAAAAAAAAAAAAAAAAAAAGGCTGGGCATGGTGGCGCATGCCTGTAATCCCAGCACTCGGGAGGCTAAGACAGAAGGATCAGTGCAAGTTCGAGACTAGCCTGGGCTACAAAAGTACAAAAGTGAGCTCAAGGCTAGCCTGAACTGCATAGTGAGACCATCTCAAAAAAAAAAAAAAAGACAAAGCACTGCATTAGCTGCTGTATGTATTACTGGTCAACTACCTGTTCACATTTTCAAAGAACCTAACTGCTAGTAACAAAAATATATAAAAAATAACTGTGAGACAGAAATGGTTATGACTTGTGTCTAGTTGTCCCCCCACAGTCTCATGCAGTCATGGGGCAGGGACTTCTATAATTTGAGACTAACTCATGATCCACTGGGATTATGTTTTAGTATGGCTCAGATTATGGGTTTTAGTACTGCTGGGATTATGGGTATGGTCTGAGGCCGATATCCTGAAGCAGAGAGCCTGAATGTACTATAACAGAGATGGAGAAACAGACTCTCTGTTGCCCTGGTTGGTTGGTTGGTTGCCTCTGTTGCTATTATTGTTCCACCACCATGAACTGCTGCTCTCTGTCATGTGCCAATCTGCCTTGGAGCCAGCTGAGTATGGACTGAAACCTCCAGTAACTGTGAGCTACGCAAACTTTTCCCTCCTTCATTTTGGGTTTTGAGTATTTGTCCCAGCAATGAGAGCAGAGTAACTGAGACACTACTATCTTACCTCGTAAGAGGAAGTGCTTGTTTCAGTTTGGCTAATATTTTAAGAAAAGGCGATGCGTGAGGAGTGAACTTTGGCTGCGTAAAAATGGAACAAAGATATTTTAGAGGAAACAGTACTGTAGACTGCTGAGATAGAAATATCACAGGCAGTCAGACAGGCGTGGCCCAGAGAAAACATGGACGACAAGGCACACTGCACCTGTGGGATGGACACTCCAGCTGTGGGTCAGAGCTGAAGACCAAAGGTGGAGCAAACGCCCCCTCCCCTAAGATAAGCACCCAGCATTGACCATCCCCTTGAGGAAGCCAGGAAGAGACAATAATCTGACTGCTACTGGCTGGCTGCCAGATAAACTCCTGTTCTATATTCATGCTTGCCTGCTACTTTCGTTCTGGATTTCATCAATTTTACCTGAGCAATGGTGCTTGTAATCTCGTCGATTAACCATGCTTTTGTCCCACCTCATGCCCACCTAAGCAAGTTCCCATTTTCTTCACCTTAGACCTGCACGATTTTGCCCTATAAAGATCCTTGAAGAGACAGCTTCCTAGCTAACCACTCCGGTCCCTCTTCTGTCCCTCTCTTGGACAAAAGCTTTCTCTCCCCAATAAAAATTATGCTCTTAACCTCCATTTGTTCCTAAAATTCATTCTTCAGTTTTAGAGAACACAAACTCATCCCTGGTACCTTTTAGGTCAGGATTTTCACTTCCCTAGGTCATTAACATGGATAAAAACACTCGGGTTAAAGTGTAGCAGTTAGGGCAACAGTGGATATCACATTGTAAGTTCCTGTTATGCACTGTCTAAATCAACAAATACCAACTGTGTAACTATTATTATGAGTTAGTCCAAGCAACTTTTTTCTCTTAAAAGTGTGTTGGTGTATGCCTGTAACGAAGGACGAGGATGCCACCTGAGCTACACAGCAGAGTTCAATGCCTACATGGGGAAACCTTGTCCACCCAAAAACAAAAAGAATGAAAAAGCTGTACATATGTTTACAAAGGTGGACAGCTGCTTGTTTTCTCCAGTACCAGGGATTGTACCCAGGACCTCCCACGTACCTGACTTCTAATTGCATAGCACAGTCACACAAAGTTGCCCGGGATGGCCCTGAATGATCTATTTTCTTATCTCAGCTTCTTCAGTGGTCATGTACCACCAGGCCCTGTCACTTATGGGTTTTGCAGTCACATGAATTTTATCTGGGTTTTGGCACCTAATAGTTGCACGGCACTGAGCAAATCTGAGTTTGTCTCTCATCTTCAGAGTAGGGACTATGAAGCCAACCTTGTTGATAATTAGGAACACAAGGCACTGGGTAGGTGCTCAGCAAGTGCCACCATAAAAAGCCAAGGGCAAAGCCTAACCCACCTGAATGCCAAGCTAAAAGCTTGGCACTTCTGGGGGCACAACAGTGAGGATTATGCCTAATTAGCACAAGACTGTCAAGGCAATAAGCTTAAGTTCCCACAGGGGTCTTGGTGAGGCAAAATGAAACAATGGCAGCGAACTTCTCCAACTTCAGACTATCAACGCTGACTGCATTCATTGTTTCTGTTTTTAAAATACTCTTCTTTTTGAGACAAGGTCTTAGTGGGTAGCTCAAGCTGGCCTGAACCCGAAGAGATCCTCCCGACTCGGCCTCTGGAGTCCTGGGATCGCAGGTGTGGTCCATCAGGCCCGGCTCCCGTTTAGGGGACCTGACGACGTCATCACGCCGCGCGGCGCGCCACGCGAACGTCAGACGTTTTTGGCGCGACGCAGGGGCGGGACTACGGCGGCCCTCGATCCCGCTCGCCCCCTAGCGGCCTCCATCTGCGAGCCCCTTCCACTTCCGGTGCGACGCTACGCCAGGCGAGGGTGGTGCCTCCGGGTTGCCGGGTAGGCGGTGCGCCGTGGCCCGGTACGCCTTGGCCCGCGGTCCCGAGCGGAGGCTTCGGCTTCGTGCCATGGCTGAGTCCGCCCCGGCTGGGGACCCCGGGGCGGGCGACCCCACGTGCGTGTTCTGTCGAATCGCGCGGGGACAGGAGGCCGGCACCGAGCTGCTGCACTGCGAGGTGGGCGCGGACCCGCGTGGGGACCGGGCTCGCTCCCGGGCGAGGTCTGGGGCCTGAGGCCACCCTTTGTGGCCTCTGATTGAGTTACAGGGGCTTCTTTCAGACCTCCCTCCGGAGGGCTTGTCTTCGGGCGTCTTTAGTGTAGCTAGGCTGTCTAGGGCTCGCCGCGACCCTCGCCGCCTCAGCCTTGGGACTATACCGTTTCGGGTGTTCGCCACCACGCCCCACCTTTCCAGAGGTTTTTTTTTTTTAACTCAGCACGTTAGGATGTAGAGCGCCGGGCGTGAAAATGCTATATGGGAATACTGGGAGAAAATAGATACAGTAATAGCAGTCGGGAAAAGCTGTTGGGTCTTAATGAGGCAAGCGAAAGGTTGGGTCTGAAGTCGAACTGCTGCCCTATGGCCTGAGTTGTGCAGCCGCGTTGGCACCTGGATCCTACTGCCAGGTTCGGACATCTGCCTTCTACACGCTGTTGTCTCTGTTCTGCCACTTCCCCCACGGCACCCGCACTTGTGCCGAGGCGCGGACCCACATCCACACCTTATTTATTTATTTATTTATTCATTCATTCATTCATTCATTCATTCATTTATTTATTTATAGAATCTTGCTGAGTCATTAATTTGCCCAGGCAGGATTTAGATTTACAGTCGTCCTGGCTCAGCTCCCACACTGCTAGGAGTGTGCAGTTCCACACCTAGCTGGGACTCGGTACAGATGGACCTTTAAAAGAGGGGGGGAGTAAGGGCCTGCCTGGCAAGGGCAAATGTCCCAAGTTAGATCCCTAGTACCAAAAAGGGGGGAGGAGCCACATCTTTTCCTAGTCCATTATTTTACAGATCGTGAGGCCAGTGAGAAGGAACACATTTACTATGATGAGGGGTCGGAGGGATGGAGGGATGCAGGGATGCGTGCAGCAGCAAGCAGGGTGGGCCTGTGTGGCGCTCTCAGCAGGCGCTACGATGCATGGGACGCTAGATACATGGGACAGCAGCCATAGCCTTAGGTTGGTGCAGAGAGGGACGCTAAGTGGAAGGTGGACATCGGGAAGGGCTGTGGCTTGTACCCTCCGCCAGACCCTAAATCTGGGGAAGTGAGCTCTGCAGTGTCCCTGCCAATGGGACCAAGGGTGACCTGGAGTGGGCTGGAGCACAGCAGCCAGGCTTCAAGGGTTGCAGTGATTGAACCGAGGGGACCTGGATGGAAGTGACAGCTTCCAAGGTCTGTGGCAAGCAGGAGGCAGGAGTTGGGGCTTAAGAGAAAGCTTAAATACTCATGGAGAGAGATCTAAACTGCCTAGGGACCTAGTACTGGGGCCCTGGAAAGTGGTGCACCACCTGCTGTGGAAGGCCAGAGCCACAGGCAGGGTGCGGGGCCCTGGCTGTGTGGAGCTTGCATTTTGGCTGTAGGAAGTACACAATGAGCAGCAAAGTAAGACAGTGTCAGTTGCCAGGGAGATAGCTCAGTGGAATAAGCGCCTGCCTGGTATGCGCAGGGTCCTGAGTTCAATCTCGGGTACCACCAAACAAACAAAAAAAGTATCAGTTGATTCCATGATGAGAAAAAAACAGGAGGGCAACAGGTCTTAAAATTTTAGCCCTGGTGGTGCTGTGTTAAGCTAGAAGGAGATGAAGGAAGTAGAGCCGTGGCAGTGATGAGGTCAGGAGAACTGAACCGGTAAGGAGGATGAGTTTCTGCACCATGCGGGGTCCCCTGGGCTGCACAGGGCTGCACCCTGTGTCAGGAGTCCTGTTTTGTGTGGCTGCCCAACCCACAGGAGCCTGAGTCAGCGCTCAGCTGTGGATGCACGTGCTGAGCTGGAGTCTGGTCTTGCGGCGTGGGTGTTGTGCGAGTCAGAGACAGTGTGGGGAACTTGTGCGGAGAGGCCCCACAGCGCCAGAGCAGGGAGTCTGGTGAGAAGGCAGGAGAGAGGAGAAGAGGAAAAAACGAGTGCCCAGATTGTTACCCTGGGGTTCAACCTGCAGGGCCAGGTCAGAAGCAGCAGAGCTCTTCCTCTGCTTCATATGTACGTATTTTTTGGTACTGGGAATGGTACTCAGGAACCTTGAACTTGCCAGGCACTGTGCCACTGAGCTGCATCCCTGGCCCTCACCATCCTTTTATTTTACTGACAGTAAAATGAAGCAGTGAGATTTAGAGCCCACAAATCATTGCGGCACCCTGAAGACTGTTTGAACAGTTCAAATCCAATCACGTAAGGTGGCAAATAAAGGCAAGGCAGATGTATTTATATATAGCTGTGTAAATGTTTGAAAGTGTAATCCCTGGATATGTATAACATCATTCCATATCCTTCCGAAAGGATATGAAAAGGAGTTCATCTACCTGGCCGTAAAGCTGTCACTTGGCTGTCATACAAATACATACTAAGTTCACAGAAAGGCCTTGAATTAAAGGTGGGATGGGAAAAAGTATCTGGAAATTAAATAAGTTTGGGGATTGTTGGTAGTGAAGTTTCAGTAAACTTTGCTCACAACTGAGTTACCTTTCTGTAAGATTCTTGAGTCTTTGGAATAAAGGGCCATCTGATAATAGACGCCAGCACTTGTTTTTATGAACATTGTGCATAGTCATAAAACGACTGAACAGAGCTTCCTCATGATGTAAGGACTGTAAGGACCGTTTCCCTATCAGAGGTTTCAGTTATGTCAGAACACTGTCAGGACACTGCTTTTAAAAACTGACTGAGGCATGTGACTTTCTCTTTAGAATGAAGACCTGGTTTGCTTCAGAGACATCAGGCCAGCAGCGCCGCATCATTATCTTGTGGTCCCGAAGACGCACATCAGAAACTGCAGAGAGCTGAAGAGCGACCACATAGGATTGGGTAAGACGGTGGCAGTGTCAGACCTGGGTTTTTCCCCTTTACCTCACCTGTTTTCTTTCCGAGGATTGCTCTGCAGGGAATGCAGTACACAGCCTTTTGTTACCACAACTGGAGGCTGGCTGGTTCGCTTGGTGATGCCCCCGTGTTCCTCTGTGGCAGACCTGCTTTCTTTTTGGCTTTTTAGCCCTGATACCATTTGGTTTGACACAGACACAGATGTGCTCCATTCACCTGTTGATAAGCATGTAGGTTAATACCTCAGTCGTTGTGAATAACGCTGTAATGAGCGTGCTTCTTACCTGAGCAATTTCTATTACTTAGTTATGATTGGAACAAGACTGTAGTGTGGTCAGACGACATGAATAGCCATGGACAGTAGCTGTCCACAGTCAGTCTGTCCACATCATGATCTGGAAAGTGGACCCTGCCCCGGAGCTGGGCTTAATCATTCATGTCAGCATTGGCCTTGCAGACTTCTGGGTAATTTAAGGCTACTAAATGAGTCTTTCTTTTTTGGTACTGGGGATCGAATCAGGACCTTGTACTTGCCAGGCAGGTGATTATGCCACTGAGCTATCTCCCCAGCCCTAACAGAAAGAGTCTTAATGGGTTTGTTGCAGGAGGATTTCAAGTTTGAGCCAGGCCTGGGGATGTCTGGGTTCAATCTCCAGACCACTAGAAAAAAAACAAAGAAGTTGCTCACTTGATTATAATGTTAGTGTCTCCTCTAGAATAATATTTTTCCCTCGTTTTATAGTTGAGAACATGGTAACTGCTGGGAGAACCATTCTTGAAAAGAATAATTTCACAGACTTCAAAGATGTGAGGTATGTATAGGTCAGACGGATCACGATATATTGCCGAATTTGAGATGCTTTGAACAGACAAGCACATTTGTGGCTAAAACAGGTCTCAGTCCTCTCTTTTGTTCTTCCTATCTGCATGTCCCTATTGATTTACATAATATACAGTGAATTTTCTTAAACTTGTATGTGACTCAAAGAAAGTTACTAGATTTCTAAAAAGAAAGTAACTTGAGGTCACTGTCTGCTGAACCCATTTCTAATATCTGCCAAACTGAGCAGAAGCAGCACATGTTCAGCTGACGGTTTTCACTAAGCTGAACTGTGCTTTTGTCCTTAAGTGATTATGGATGTACCTGTGCAAGGTGGGCGGCACAAAGGCGTGGGTAGGGGAGATACTTCTCCCACTCCTGAGCCAGGAATCTACACGTGTCCACGCCACATGCGGGACTGCAGATGCACCTCCCCCTCTCCCTGATGACAGCTGCACAGCTGCCTGGGCTCCAGCAAGCGCAGGGCGTGCAGACCTCTGCCTGGCAGTGTCGTCTGCGTGCGAGGACGAGGGCCAGGCACTGTGTGAGTTTGGCTGAATCAGCAGGCGTCCCTTCTGGGCCTGTAGCACTAATTAGAAGAGAGCATAGAGCAAGACAGAAGAGGCCCCAGGCTACCGTTTCCCTTGTCCATCTGTGACTGTGCAAAGCCTCTTACTTTGTTTTTAAACAAGTATCCTGTGTTGCTAAGGCTGGTCTTGAACGCCTGTGCTCGCATGGCCCTCCAGCCTCAGTGTCCTAAGTGGCAGGGCTATAGGCATGTGCTGCTATGCCCAGATCTTAATTTTTTGTTTTCTGAGATGAAGTGGTAAGTAAGCCAATGAGTTTCTTCTGGATCTTACATTGATGCTGCTTCCTGAGATTCCTGTGCACCAGGAAAAGCCAGTTCCGTCCCGTGCCAGTGAGTGTGAGCAGCGCCCGATGCCCCGCCGCCCCTGCAGGTCCGCCCTGCCCCGTCACGCTGAGCTGGCTGTGCCGGCTGCCGCCCAGCCCCGCTGGCCTCTGCTCGAGAACTCGTGACTTTCAGAGCACCCTGTTCATTGGGCATAGCAGGCTGGTAGCGCTGCTTATAAACTGAGTGGGAGGAAGGAGATCATATTTTAATGACTTTCTGGTTAAGAGATTTTTCTTGTGCTTTGTACAGCACACAATCATGTGTAGTATTAAATAAGGAATGGAGGGGATGCTAGCTCAGCGGGCACATATGTGTCCCAGCTCTTGGAGGCTGAGGCAGAATTCGTGGCCAGCCCAGGCCAGAGCTTGTTTGAACAAAAGTATTGAGGATACATCTTGTGGAACACTTGCCTGAAATCCTCTGTTACAACGAAAAAAGCTTTTTATGTATTTATTTATTTATTTATTTGTGGGACCAGGGTTCGAACTCATGACCTTGCACTTGCCCAGCAGGCACTTGTGCCTCGGAGCTATCTCCCCAGCCCGACGGGATGGCTCAGTGGTCTAAAGCGCCTGCTTGGGGAAGCTTGGGCGGCTTCAGGCACCGCGGTTCGATCCCCAGCACCACATGCTGCCCCAGCCCTGCCCTCGGGGCGGGCTGAGCCGGCCATAAAAAAATTGAGTGAATAAACAAAGGTTCTGAAACAAGAATAAAAATAATAAATAAAATTTGGGGCTGGGGAGATGGCTCTGTGGCACAAGTGCCTGCCTGGCAAGTGCACGGTCATGACTTTGAACCCTGGTCCTGCAAAAAAAAAAAAGAAAAAAAAAAAAAAGAAAAAAGCTTTTTAAATGCTGCTTGATCAAACCGTTATGAAATGGTTGGCAGGCCAGTGTCTGCCACAGCACCGAAGGGGAAAGTGCGCCCTCTGCTGGCCATGCTGCGGGTGTACCCGAGTGTCCAGTCCTTTGCACGGATGGATTTTGGCCAAGTAAAAGCTTAGTGCGATTAAAGCTTAGAATGTGTAACAGTTATTCCAAGGCACATTGTGCTGCTGAGACTTTCCTTGATACAGAGTTTTCATTACTCTGAATTTCAACATGAAAAGGAGCTGTACCAATACTCATGAGATGTATGAAGCGAAGTCATAGAAGATTCCCCAGTGGCAGTGTCTGGACCAGGTAGCCTGTTCTGGGGATCTTTAGTTGTATTTTTTGAGTCTGAGTTACTTATTTAGGCCATCTCTGTACAAGCAAAGGGAAGGGAGATCAGTGTGAGAAGGACATCGTCACGTGATACAAGTGAGCAAGGTGAGCTTAAGGTCCCCTACGCTTTTCTGGTCCGAGTGCACAGTAATGGCCAAGTCAGAGCTGTGCTGCCCGGTGCCTGGGGAGTGATGGTCAGGCTCTCTTCATTCATCCTCATAGCCAGTCGGAAGTGGGGTCACATGAGGGTTATGGAACAGTATGGTTACCATCTCCCCAAGGAAAAGGCTTTGTCCTGATGCATAGGTGGGGGTAGGCGCTGACTTCAGGAAAACACTCAACATGCTCACTCCCACCCCAGGGAGTGCCATGAAAGAGGTGAGGGCCTTCCACTTGGGAGCTGAGCCTTGCCCGCTGTGGGTGCCACTGGACATAGGCCACCCCACCTGGGGGTGGGACCGGCCTCGCCCCTGAGAAACCTGGGACACAGCTACCACGGCCGCCACCATTTTGGTCCTAGACCACCCTGGTGTCTTTAGTAGTTGCATGTTTGTACCTGAGAAGTAGCTGTGAGCTGCCTTGGAGAGGCCTCAGCTGTCTCACATCTCTTGCAGGATGGGCTTCCACCTGCCGCCATTCTGCTCCATCTCGCACCTGCACCTGCACGTCCTGGCGCCCATGAGCCAGGCTGGCTTCCTGTCCAGGCTTGTTTACAGGGAGAACTCCTATTGGTTCATCACGGTGAGTCTCTTAGGCCCAGCACCAAGTGCAGCTCAGCCGCTTGGCCTCTGGTTGCAGCTTTGTGTTTTTTGGCAACATGCGTGAGGTGTTTACGGCTTTCCTAGGCTTCATCTCCTGTCTTAGTTGGATCAAAATTCTTAATGTAGAGCTTATTTAGACTGCCAGATCTGTAGGAAGGAAATCTATTACTGAGACTTGTCACTAGCAAAGCAGATAGCAGCAATCCAGACATTGGAGTCAAATCCAAGTGCAAATGCTGGCCCTGCCGCTTAAGGGACCCTCTATAAATTGCATACAATTTTTAAGATTCAGGCTTTTTCTTTTGGGGTGCTGGTGATGGAACCCAGGCCTGGCGCATGCTAGAGAAGCACTGCCACTGAGCTACACCCGCAGGTCAGGTTAGGTTCTTTGTTGCCTGTGCGTAGGGAGCAGTGCCGTCTTGCAGACTTGGGAGCAGATGTTGAGATAACTCCCATGTGGAACCTAGCAAGCCTGGGGACATAGCTCGGGGGAGCACCCACCCAGCACATGCGAAGCCCTGTTAGATTTACTGCTGCTAGCGAGATTTCAGTACTGCAGAGGATCAGATAGCACAGAAAATAGCGCTCGCTAAGTGACTGGCTGCTTCTTGTCGCTGCAATCACTAGTGTCATAGAAACTGAGCTTCTGGCTGTGGAGGCAGCTCAGTGGTCTAAGCTCCTGCCTGGTAAGTGCAGTGACCCAGATTTGATCATCAGCACCGCATGCCTTGCCAGCCCTGGCACCCTGGGCACAGGTGCTGGCCCCTGTAACCAGCTGTAGTCAAGCTGTGCTTGGTGCTGAGCTGCATAGTGAGAACCTGTATTAAATAAATTAAATCAATCAATCAATCAAAGATTTATTTTAAAAGAAGAAATTGAGCTTCAGCAATTTGTGGAAGTCAGTTTGACTCCTTAGAAAGGGCTCTGGTGTCAGGGTCAGCTACCTGACGTGAGGTTGCAGGTTTTAGCCTGAAATGCTACGGTGCTCTGCAGTGTGAAGGCCGCGCTGCTCTGGGCAGGCCTGCGGCGTGAGTTGGCTTGGTTATTAATGGCCCACTTGGCCGGTAATTCACCAGGCTATTGTCATACGTATCAACAGTAATAATGGGGCCAGTAGCTGCTACATCTGTTTTTGTGGGGTTTTTATTTTTAACCCAAATTTTTTTAAAAAAATTACTTTTAATAAGAAATAAGTGAGACAGTTTCAAAACATGTTAGTAGGACACCCATAAAAATTCAATGCATATTGTTGTGTTCATAGTTCAGAGTACAAGATGCAGACATGACTTTTCTAAACACTATTGGTACAGATTTTTCTTTTCATTGAACTAAGAGAAAGTAGTTATATGTATAATCCCATATTCCACAAGAGTAGTGGATTATCAGCAGAACTGGCAAAACAACAACAACAAAATGAAAGGCTTTCGCAGAGAGCAAACTGTTCAGGCAATGGCTGTGATTCGTCCAGATGGCTGACATTGACAAAAATTCTACAAAATGCTGTACATGGCTTCAAAGTAAATCCTGAGGAGATTTGACTGACCTTGTCAGATACAAAAAAAATTGTTTTTGTAGGGCTGGCCAAAGAGCTCAGTGGATTAAAGTGCCTGTAAGCAGGTACTGGAGGCCTGGGTTTGATGGCATGGTGGCGCATGCCTGTAATCCCAGCTCTTAGGAGGCTGAAAACAGGCAGATCACTGAGTCCCATCTAGTAGTGAGACCCTGAACACCTTGTTCCCTAAAATACAAAAAAAAAAATTTTTTTTTTTTTACATGGGGTTTCACTATGTAGTTCAGGCTGGGTTTGCACTTACGTTCTAGCCCTGACTGCCTTGAACTTGGCAGTGATCCTTTTGGGTAGCTTCCCAAATGCTGGGATTATAGTCGTGTCCCACCACATCGGACAAGTTGCTGTATCGGAGTAACTGGTCAAGCAGTATATTCATTTGACATTGGTTCATAATGAGTGGTATTTTAGGGGGAGTACAGAAAAAATTAAAAAGCATAAGGTTGGGTAGGGCTTTGGCTTGGTGATAGCTTACCTACATGTGTGAGGGATAAGTTCAGTTCCTTTAGGTAAAAAAAAATTGACATTTCTAGATTCTGGAAACTTACTATTTCAGACATATGCCTCTCTTCAACTTGTCCAGATATTTAAAGATGCTGTTGTGTGTCTGTGTCTGAAATAAATTGGACATTCTGAAAGATAGCAGGTATGATCTCTTTAAGAAGTCAGTGGGATTAAAAAGGAACTTTTGCCCTTCCAGTTTTCTTAAGATCTTGGTTTCCTAGAAGAAGTTTAATTAAATCCCTTTTTGGAGGGCTGTGTGTAGTGTCCGGTAGTAGAATGTATTGCCATATGAAAAACCTTAGAAAAATTATCAGATCTGTTAGTGGTTCATCCTGGCAATCTGAACTGTGAAAACTTAAGACAGTGGTATATATATATTTCTTGATTTTGATGAAAAAGTACATCGTGGATGCTTATTTGAAAATCTAGCATTCCACATTTTTTTTATTTTTAAATTTTTTTAAGCATTCCACATTCTATAGGATGATTGAGAAAGGCTCAATGGTTTACTTTCCTAAGTTTTTCGTTTCTAGAGCAGGTGTGGGTTCTTAGCAAAACTGGGTACAAAAGGCAGTTTCCGTGTGAGTCCCATCTGCACACGTGCACCCTGCCTGCTGTCCCAGCCTCCATCAGTGGAGTGACGCTGGCAGGATCGAAACCTGAGCCCGTAGTTCAAAGTCTGCCCTTCAGGCTTCCGGGCCTTTCGTGTCAGCCACTGTACCAGAGTCATTTACTGCCCGAGAGCCCTCTGCCCTCTGCCTGCTCTGGCGCCTTTGTCCTTGCTAACTGCTGGTCTTCCGTGTCTCAGAGTAGGATCATGCAACTGTAGCCTTTCAGGTTGGCTGCTTTCACTGATAACATTTAAGTTTCCTCTGTATGAATTTCCTTTTAAAACTTAGTATATTGATTTGTCTTTTCTTACTGGAAATTTTTAAATGACTATGTAATTTTTAAATGACTATGCTATAAATAATGTGGAATACCTTGCTGTATACAGTAATTTCATTAAAATGATTATTTTGAAGATATTTTTGTTTTTTGGAAGGGTAAGATTTTTAGAAATAATATGTAGTACCCTGCTTTATTGTCATGGCTTATTGTAGGAGAAATGCCAGCAGTTTTGTTTGATAGATGCTCTGATATCTAGAATAAAAATGTGTTTATTTTTTTAATTACAGGCTGATTACTTGATTGAGAAGCTAAGGACATGACAGCGTCAGCGGTGGAAGGTTTTCCTAATCTTGGCTCATTATAAACTAATGTTTTAACCTCTGAGGTCTAATTCCAATTTTAAGGTTTGTGGCGCTTTATGAGAAGCCGCTACTGGGTAGCTTTAGCTCTTCCCTGAACATCTGTTTTCTGGGCTCTGTGATGCACTTAGAGAAGGATTTGTCAGAAACTTCTTGGTTTTAATGGTTCTCTTAAGATTTTAAGTGTAAGAAACTGTAGGGAAAATTTCATGTAAAAGCATTTCTGTTAATCAAGATGAGCATTATATTTTTTGGAAGTTCAAATAACTTCATTTCTCAGTAGTTATCTATAAAGAATAAACTCGTCCTGCAAGTTACAGGGTGCAGCGGTTCTCTGTGAGCACTGCAGCGTGTGGCCACGTACCCGCTGTGTGTATGTTATGTTCTTACTACACATAGATGATACCTGGGATGGGGTGTGCTTATAAGTTAGACGCAGTGAGAAATTGACAGCAGTGACTGAGCAAACAGAACAGTTTTAGCAGCGCCTGGTAGTGCTCTTGCCAGCTCCCTCTGGTGCCTCGGGACCACTGCTAAGTGGGGTGAAGCTTAGCTGAGTCCAGGTACGTGCACTGTGACAGTGAGCCTATGCCTGGGTGGGAAAGAAGTGTTCACAGCACATGTGACTATGTTCCAGGTGGCCTGAGGTTTCATAGTGCCACTCAAGAGTGACATGCAGTTTAAATGGGCACGTTGTTTATTTCTGGAATTTTTATTTCCTGTTGACCCCCAGGGTAGCTGAAACCATGGCAAGTAGAGCCACAAGCCAGTGACACTTGGGTCATAGGGCCAGCTGTCTTGTAATTTCTAACAGGAATTTACTGTGTCAAGCAGTTCAGCTGACAGAAAATCTGTAATAACATAGAGAAGGAAGAAACAACACTTTTTTTTTTTTTTTTTTTTTGGTGGTACCAGGGATTGAACTCAGGACTTTGTGCTTGCCAGACAACCACATATTCCACTGAGCTAGCTCCTTGGCCCCAAAAGAACACTTCTATGACAATATTAAAAGTGAGAGAAACTTGCTGTATGGCACATTTTTTGTAACAAAGGGATTAGAATAAAAAGTTCGAAGACTTAGATTGAGTCATGAAAAGACCTGATTTGGAAATAGATAGGCTCACTGAGGAATTCTGTTTCCATAACACAACACTGATAGTGTTGGAATAGCATTTCATGAGGCGGGTTTCATTGGGAAAGCTCCTTGGGTGCTGGCAGGCAGCCACGTACGAGGGCAGCGCAGGCTGACAGCTGACCCCGTGCAACGCCTGTGTACATTGTGCATGCACACACAAGACAGAGCATTGTTGCTGTGGTGGAAATAAACTGAGATTACCAGATCTTATTCCTTATTTGATATTTTTAAATATAATGGTAAATAAGGAAACATGTTTACATCGCCTGGAATTTAGCTGGTTCATTAATTTGCCTAGCAAGCACATAATGAGCACTTTGACTTGTAGCAGACACAGCCAGCATCACGCGGTAAAGTAAGGCTGGTTGGCTGCTGACTCCAGACGTGGAATAGGCGGGCTCAGAGCTTGCCATGCAGTGGTCTGTGAAGAGAAGAGCTCCGGAGGGAGGGTGGGGGCATTCCTGGGAGACCAGTGTCTGGGAGGCAGAGGGGGAACAGGCCCAGAAACCCACATGTGCGGCCTGCAGTTCTGATTTCTGTTACTGACTTTACAGCTTACACGAATATCCAGCTTTCCACTTATTCACCCAAGCTGGAAAGTGGGATTTATAAGGAAGGGAAAGGGCTTTGGGATTTACAGTGCTTTTAGCCCTGCTTTGTGAAGTAGCTCACTGGGCACCTATACAGATTAACAGTTGCAAGCGTCTATAAATCAGCTAAAATATGGCCCACCTCTGAGGGATCTTCAGTGTGCACACACTTGGACTGTGTTCCAGTGTGAACTTGGGGTGCTCTGATGGACAGCATTGTGATAATTGTTAAAAACCTGCACAAATGTGATTTGCCAATTCAGTGTAAGTTCAGTAGATTTTTCTTTGTTGAAACACACTTGGAAACACATTTTTAGTAAATTGTCTTCATTTGCAAAGATTAGTAATCAAATTCTGATTAAATTCACTTGGCAGTAGTCTGATAACTCCTGTCCACATCAGTCATTGAAAGCAAAGCTAACTCGTAACCTGTCTTAGAAAATGTTTTAAGTAATATTGAGATCATTATGTAAGTTATGGCACTGCTTATATAGTTGTGGAATTGTAAAATAAATTAATTGTATTAAAATAAATTATTTGAAACTGTGTTTACTTAGCTAGAAGAAATGTAAGTAAAATGGAGAAATACTTTGTCACATTTTTTTTCTGAACTCTTTTAGCAATATTGAAAATACAAATTCAAAAGAAAGATGTCTGAAAAATTGGCAGATCCCAACGCACTGTCAGAAATGTAGACACCTTCTTCCGCATGGAGCACCCAAGGTCAAGAGCAGGCTTTGTTATGGTAACAATCACATTTCTAGATTTGTTGTCAAAATATCAACTACTGAAGTTTATAGATGTTCATCAGTATTTCGTGTTTGTTTAACACAGGTCACTAAGATGAAGCTGATACCTGCTGATCCATTGATTGACTGTAGTGACATACTGATCTCTAATTCTACTTAAATTAATGCACATGTTTAGCTCTACTGATGTGGGAGAATCAGATACTCTGCATGATTAGTTACTTAAAGGATCACAGGCAGAGCTGGATCTACAGCTAAGAATCATGGCATTAATTAAACCCTGCCCTAAGTCAGAAGCTATGATTTCTAGCTTTTTTTTTTTTTTTTGCTCTGACCAAGTATCTGAGAACAAAGGAGGGAAGGCTCATTCTGACACTCAGTTTTAGAGGGTCCAGTCCCTGGTCAGCCAGCTCTGGCATAAGTCATCTGTTAGCAACCAGGAAGCAGAAGAAAGACGCAGAGGAGGAGGAGAGGGTTGCGAGTGTGATAGACCCTTCCGGGGCGCCCGCATAGCTGATAAGCTCATTGGTGAGTGGATGCGTTAGGGAGATCAGCACTGCGATCCACTCCCCTGTCTCACACCAGCCTCTGAACGCTGCTGCTTTGAGAGTCCAACTCAGTAGTCTTGGGACACTTGGTCTGTAATCATACCACCAGTCAAGTAAATACCACGTGAATGTCTCTCTCAAACCATTCCTATCCCATCCTCCATTTTTGGTGCAGCACTGGGGTTTGAGCCTAGGGCCTAAGCCAAATCTAGGGCCTCAAGGTTGTTGGGCCAGCACTCCTTGAGCCGCATCCCAGCCTTTGTCTGTCTTTTCCCTGACTGTTAATAGCACGCCTAGTCTTTTGCGTGCTCAGGCCAAAGATCTCAGAGTGATCTTTGAGTCTTGTCTGCCAGACTTGGTTCCCAGCCTCAGCATGCCGTTGGCAGCACCTCCACCTGTGTCAGGCTGACCTCTGCTCTTCTCTTCCTCTTGTTCTCCTGGCCACGTTCTCATGATTCCTTGTCCGGGTTACGACGGGCACTTGCTTTCCTCCTTGCTCGCCTGCAGTCCGTCCCCTTGCAGTTACAGCAGCAAACAGACCGGTCAGGCCCGAGTGCTCTGTTAGGCCCATGGGTTCTGCGCTCTTCTGGTACACACGAAATGTTTTAGCACAGAGATGTTACCGTGAAGGGACCTGAGTCAAAGTGAGTTTACTGCTCTTGGTGCCCGTGCCTTTGCCTTCTGAGACACCGTGCTCATTAGGAACTGAGTCTTTCTAAATTAGTAAGTAGGGTCAGAGGGCGCCACTCAGTTGTGCAGCATTGGCCTGGTGTGTATATGCCACTGACTTTAATCCTTGGCACTGCAAAAAGGAAAGTCAAACATTAAATTGATGAAGCAGCTTTCTTCCTTGTAAAGCTGTTGCACTTTGCCTTCAGGGTAATCCACTGGCCTTTTCAGCTGTACTTTCTGTACTTCTACCCAATGTACCAGCTATTTTTACTGCTATACCTAAACTGCGCATGTCTTTGAAAACCTCTTTACTCCTAAAATCCAGGTTCACATGGTACCTCCTTTGCAGAATTTCTAATATCTCCCATATTGAACTGGAGTAATTTTCTTTCTTCAGCGTCAGTGCGTGATGTTTTAGGTTTCCATGATAGCCAAGGTATCATGGTGATACTTCTTAATTTTAGGATTTTGTGGAGGTGGGTTTATTTCCTTATCTTCATTGCCTGAGCCCTGTGCTAGTTGACATTAATGTCAGTCAATGTACTTTAGCCCCTGAGCTCCTTGTATTACTATAACAGACCAATGACTTACAGAAGACCCGAGCATCAGGTGACTTTTAATCCAAAAAGTTGAGTGTGGTCTTGATGCGAGCAGTACCTGTGGCCCAAGTAACTGTGCAACTTGTTTCCAGAGAATCCCTCCACACCAGTCAGCTAAAGCATTTATTATTGTTAATTATGTATTTAGGACAGGGTCTGCAGGGTTTCACTGCATAGATTGGACTCATAGTCATTCTCCTGTTTGTGGCTTCCCAAGTGCTGGGATTACAGGTGCATGCCACCATGCCCAGTCTCAGTCCCCATCTCAGCATGCCATGGGGGTGGGACTGGCATGGCAGGCCGGCGATGAACCCCAGCTGCTGCACTCTGCTTTCCGGTGCTTTAGTCCGTTGACCTATCTGGTCAGCATAGCTAAAGCATTTAATGACCAGACTTAATGGGAGAATGCAGAACCCCTGCCATCTTGCTTTTTTAAAAAAACGTGTTACGTTTCTCTTTGCCTTTGAAACAAACTCCTTATTACAACACATGTGCCAACCTCTGAAGCCTTTGTTTTAGCCCATGTGTCTGGCCCATAAGAAACACCCAATTGAGAGCCTTCCTCTAGAGTCCTGTGGTGGAAACTGCTAAGTTGCAACCTAGAACCCAGCAGTGTATCACAAAATGACATCATTGCAATTTAACTTGAATACTAAGGCTTTAGTTCACAGAAGTGAAAAAACAAATCTACATTGACCTCTTTGTCTTAACACAATAGCACATGTGCCATAGGTTTGCCACCACTGCTCTAGATATTATCTAAGGAGATTGTCTAAAGGTTCATTCTCAGTCCAGCTGAAAAAAGCAGTGTTTTATGTTTAACAGCTCTTTCCATGAGGAAATTATCTGTGGTGTTTTGCAAATTATACAAATTCCCTAGAAGTGAGTTAAGGCAACAAAGCATCCAATTATCTGTGGTGCTTGTGCTTCCTGAGGCCCTCCTTCCATCCCTCTTGCTCTCTGTCCCTCCCCCAGGTGGCTATGCTCAAGCCTTAGTATGCTTCAGGACCACATGGGGCTTCTTCAAAATTTCTAGACCCATACCCAAAATTCTGATTGGTGTGATTGGTGTGTTTGAGAGTGAGGCAGAAATGGTGTTTCTAATTGTTTTCCAGGTAGTATAGTGCTGTCGCTAGAATCACATTTCAGGCATCCCTGGCACAAATACTTATTAAATTTGGTATCATTGAAATCAACAGCTGGGGAACTATATGTGTAGGGTACTCTTAAAGCTTATTTAATTTGAATATCAGATTCCAGACCTCAGTGTTAAAATGAACACATCTCCAAGTCATTCCAGTGTACTGACGAATTTGAGAACCTATGGCTTACAGGACTGGATACAACTCTGCTTTGGGCTGTGTACAGCAGTGTCTTAGGAAAACCCCTCGTTTGGTGCCTGGGACCATCTATGCTGTTACAGGAGGAGACAAAGACTTCTTCATTGGGCACACTAAAGTGAACCAGTATCTGGCAGGTTTGTAAGAGACAAAGGCATTGAAATGTGTTTCATCATCATTAAAGTGAAACAAAAGCCTTCAGATGAAGACCAAAGACCCTGGACAAACTACATGTTTCTATGAAGCTTGGACTGCCATGCATGGATCGAATCGACAAAGGACTGTAGACGGAATGGGGAAACCCTGTGAGGCCTGCTCACTTGAGTGTCCTTGGCCTCTGGGCAGCAACCCTTCTTCCCGTGTGAGGGGCAGGGCTCCTTCTTAGATGAGGTCAGTGATCTGCTGTTGGGCAGGGTAGGCCAGCTCTCAGAAGGGCTGCAGAGATGAAGAGTAATATTCTTTGGCTCTGTGCTTGCCTTAGGTTAGAGAGAGTAGGTTCTATGACTTTACTTGGGGTAGAAAACTTTTTGTTTTGTGGCTGGCCTTGCGAGGAAGTGTAGCAGGAGACAAGTGGATAGCAGTCCCGGAGACACTGTTCTGAGGCTGCTTCTGGGCCCTTCATTTTTGGGGAATTCTTTTTTGAACCCCAACATTATATAATAGTTTTCCTACATGTGGGCTGCAAGTGGGATCCAGAGAAGCAGACAAATTGAAACTGAGTTTAAGCACGCATGTGTAGAAGATCAGTTAGGAACCTGCAAGTGCAGTGCAATGTTTGCAGATCACTTGGTAGAAGACTGTTTAGAAACCCTGCTTCTTGTGTTTCAGGAAGGAAAGGGGAAGGAGGGAGTAAGGATGAGAGGACTAAAGGTTTAGCTAAGATGAGCCAAATGTTCTGTGATCTTAACCTTACTTCTGGCTTACAAATTCTCCTCAGTGGGGGCCCATTCAAGGCCATGTAAAGCCCACCTAAGCTGTCAGGCTGAGTCCTAGAGCACCGTGACTAATATCCTGATCTTGCTTTGCCGTGCATTTGGAAATGAACAAGAGAAGAGTGCAGCCTTTCTGGTCTGCAAATGAGAAACTACAGACTGGCTTTTAGAGGACATTTTAGTAGACCTATAGTAGGGTACTTTGGGGAGCTTTTCAGTTTCAGTCACCTGCTGCGATATGGGGAGAATTCTAGCTTAGCTCAGGGAGAAAGTATCATATTTGCTTATAGAGAGCCTGAGATTATTTTTTTTTTAATTTTATTTATTTATTTATTTATTTATTTCTTGTTTCAGCACCTTTGTTTGTTTATTCACTCATTTTTATGGCTGGCTCAGCCTGCCCCCACAGCAGGGCTGGCGCAGCATGTGGTGCCGGGGATGGAACCGCGGTCCCTGAAGCCGCCCAAGCCTTCCCATGCAGGGGCTTTAGACCACTGAGCCATCCCACCAGGCCCCGAGCCTGAGATTATTGTGTTAGAGTTTAAGGATAGCCAGGAGAGAGGACTGAGTCTCCAGCCTGTCTTCCTTCACCCAGGACCTGCTTCCTTGGTAGCAAATTAGAGGGCATAGGTTGAAATTCATACTGAAGTATTGTTAGTTCAGAATAGTGTCTACTCCTCCTTTGGAGATTTTGCAGATTGGAAACCTGACCTCACAGAGTTGAGTTGCACTCTCCTACTGTGTAAGGCTGAATTGGTGCTCCAGCCTTCCAGGTTGTTCAGTGTTGCATCCAGCCACCGTGCTTTTCTCTGCTTTCTGAGCTGCGTTCTTTATGACTACCCTCCCCATATCATGAAATTTAAACTCCTTCAAAAATGCTTCACTATGGTAAAGTTCCATAATTCTTATATAACTTGTTCCACTAAACATTTATCCTCCAAATTGTTCAGAAGCCCTTGTTTCTCTTAATTACAAAAATCTTTAGTCTTGGTACACATGAAGAGAACTTTCCTCTTTCACATTGGTTCTTTATTATATGTAACCCCCTTTCAAGTGTTAGCCTGAGGTAGATGTGTGACCAGTTTTGGATTACATATTATCTCTCTTGTTGGAGTCTTTTAACTTTCTATTCATCTCTCTAGCATTGTCCTCCTACTCTTCACCCCCGAATGGCATGTTATAATCCACACAAAACTCCCAGCTCTTGGTTGCTACTTCTCAGGAATGATCTGTGGTTTTCTAATAGCTTATGTGAGACTCCAGTGCTTACACAGTAGCAGTTGCTAACACCAACCAAAACAAAACAGGTTTTTTAAGAGGGCTGTCTTGGGTATTAGTTAATTTTTTGTTGCTGAGATAAAATGTCTGACACATGCGCCTTAAAGAAGTTATTCTACATCACTCTTTTTGAGAGTTTAGTCTACGGACATCATGGCAGAAGGGCCTGGCAAGAGTATTCTTTGCATCATGCCAGCAAGAAAGCAGAAAGACCAGGAAAGAGCCAGACAGTGTTAGGGGCTAGCACCAGCAGATACAGCCCCTCGACTCATTACCTACCAGATACACCCAGAGTGGTGTCTCTTAAATGAGAGGATAAGATGGCCCATCATACCTTGTAGATGGGACATGACTGAGCTTGGGGTCAGTTCCCAGATGGTAGACTGAATGTCCTTGCTCCTTACAGTACAGTTGTAATTCAGAGTTGCTCAGTGCTGGATTGAACACCCTTCCAAAGTCCTTACTCTCCTGTTGCTCCTTGGTCATTCTAGTGAGCTGAAAAACCGGTCCCTTGAAGGAACCTTAATGGCCTGTGTGATGTTAGCTCTTTTATCTCAGGCACTATCCAAACTTGAGATTCGTGATGTAGTTGTTCTCCTGCTCAGTTCTGGAGGGGAGATTGAGCTGAGACTTAATCTAACATTTTAGCATAAAGGTTCCCAGGTGAAATATCAGTAATGCCTGATTGCATTTGGGTTCTGTAGACTCTGCAACCTTGCCTGCTTTTTCTGCACAGTATCCTACTAATCCAGGCATGAAAATCAGTAGTTTAGTGCCACTCCCTAAGTAGTTGTTTTGTTGAAATGTTATGTGTTTAGTAATTTTACTTAAGATTTGATAAGTTGTTGGGTTTGGGCATATCAACACACATATTTCTGCTAACATTAAATTTGACTTTCTGACTCACCTTAGCCTCTCTCTCAAGAGAACAATTTAAAAACCTTCCTGTTCTGATACAGAGGCTTCTCTCAAGCATTGGGGTCCAGAGGTATCAGTGCTTCTCAGAGACTCACTGCAAATGGGCTTACGAGGACATGTTCCTAAAAATGGCAGACTTCTCATAAGTCTTATTGAGAGAAGACAAATGTCCTCCTTAAATACCTTTTATTGGCCCTATGCAAGATGGTATTACAGTTAATGAACAGTATTGCACATAATCCTTTAATGATAATTTGAAGAAAGCAGTATTATCTATTTCTGAGGATAAAAGTGACTCAGAGAGGCTATGAAATTTACTTAAAACGTTATGGCTGTTGAATGGTAACACTGAAGCTTGAGACCAAGTCTGCCATTGTCAGCCTATCTTTTTGATTATTACAAGCCTCAGCACTGTCCAGGCACATGGTGCTGGTATGCAGGATCCTTGTTCTTTAGTACTTTGTGCAGTATTGTGGTGGAATGTACAGTAAGTGGGTGTTAAATGGGGCAAAGATCTCAGTATTCTCAAAAGCAAGGGTACACATACAATATGTACTTAAATATTTTATGTTTAGTATTAGAAACCTATGCGTGTGATAGTTTGAGAAACTTTTAAAGACTTTAATCTGGTGTTGGCTATTGATTGTTTGAGTGATACCAACAAATAATACAACCTAATGCCATTTTGAAAAGATACTGTTTAGGTTTTTGCCAGCTGCATTGTAAACAGGAGGTGTTCTAAGTCCCTAAGAACTTACTGTTTGGCTTAAAAGGCACATGCCTTGACAAGTTGGTGTGGAAACAGAAAAAGAACAGTAGTAGAGACTGGTGCAGATGAATCAGCATTAGAATCATAGATGGCTAGCGAAGTCTACACTGAAAAGGTGACATTTCAGTCCAGTTTTATTTTTACCTTCAATAGTACAGGCTCCAGCACTAAATTACATTCATAGAGATCTGGTACATGTATGGCACACATCCTAATTCTTTATCCTCTTCACACCTTTCCCTCTATCTCTTTAGCCCCCTTCTCATTTGCAAAAATTTTGTGACCCTGTTTCCTATTATCTTTTGTCTTTTACTTTGCGTCTTCAACTCTTTTTCTCTTTCTGGAAACGATATTTAAGCTTGTGTGTCTGATTTATTTCACTTAACATTATGATCTTAAGATCCATCTAGTTTCCCACAAAGGACTCAAATTTATTAGGTCCAGTTTTGAAGGATTCGAAGGGATGCATATAAGCTTGGAAGTACATCCTGGTGGGACGGTCCCTGGGAACTGCACTGCCCCATGGCAATTTGTTCCTGAAAACCCACTGGCTCTTGCACTAGCTCCTGACAGTGGAGACCCCTGCAGAAAAGCAGCGTTCTCCTTCAGCCTTGAGTTCTTACTTCAAGCGCGGGGAGTGCCGGGACAGCGCGATTCTGGCTGCGCTTCCACTTCCGTCCCTTCAGGCTCCGCCTCCGGGGGTGCGGCTCCGAGCAGGGGCAGGGGGCGGTCCCACGCCACCGCGCAAGCGCACAGAGAGCAGCTGCAATGGCGCTCTCATGCAACCTGGACCGGTATCTGCTGCTCATGGCGCAGGAGCACCTGGAATTCCGTCTGCCGGTGAGCCTGCAGCGAGCTCCACTCAGTCTCCGGGAGAGGACTGCGGGTGGGCATGGCTGCGGGAGACACGCTCTGCATTGCAGAGCATGCAGCAGTTCGGGATCTGGGTTGAAGCAGGTGGATCTTGCCACTCTGTCCTTGAGCTGTGGGCTGTGGGTTGAGATGGGCGGAGGGGTAGGAGAGAGAGGTCCCCGGCGAACTCCTCCGGCCTCGCTGAGCGAGTGCGTTCAATCCCCTGCAAGTGCGCAGGCTGCGAGATTAGGTGGTTCGAGGAGCTCTTGGTCTAGCAGAAGACGGGGACCTCCGACAGGCTTGCTCTTAAAGTGCTGTAAGTGTCACAACGTGCGGTTCGGGGAAGGGGTCGATGGTGAGGTTAAATGACAGAAGTCGGGAACAGGGTTGATCTGTTCATGAAGGGTTTTGTGGAGTGCCTGTGGTGTGGATGTGATGTCGTGGCCTCTCCCCTCAGGGCGCCAATAGTTCATACAGGAGGCTGAGCAGAACCGTGACCACAGAGTTACAGAGCAAAAGCTGGAGATGCGTACAAGGGGGACCCTGCGGGCTGGGGATATTAACCTTCTAGAGGGTGACACGTAGGCTACAGGATAAGTAGTTGTTCGCTGTGCTGGGTCACCAGGTATGTGGCTGGGGCCACAAAGGTGAAAGCCCTGAGTACCCCGGGCTTGGAATTTATTGAAATATTTTAAGAAAAGAAGTGGCAAAATGTGTCTCCTCATAACTTTGACGGTGTATAGGGAAGGATTGGAGAGAAAAATAAATGACTGGAGTCAGAGACTAGGAGTCTGCTGGTGTGGTCTTGTGAGTTGGTTCAGAAGGGCTGACCTAGGGCAAGCAGTAAGAGGGTGTGATGGGCTGGGGAAGCCTTAGGTGATAAAGTCATCAGGACTTGATGGGAGAGGGAACGGGAACAGTCGTTGGGACCGCTTGGGTGGAGAGAGTAGTCGAGTCTCCATTTGAAATCGAGAATAGAGCAGCTGTCAGATTTCATTTTGATTATGCTGCACTTGAGGTACTTGTGTAACAAGTGGAGGTGACTGGGAGGTGCTGGGTGTAGGTTACCAGAGTAGCAGAGCTGCCTGGGCTGGTGCTAACCACTCAGGAGTTCTCTGTAACATGCACAGGTGGCACAAGTGGGGCAGCTGGTAGTTCATTATCATGGACACAGTCTGAAAGATTCAGCATCACTTGGGGTATAGGGGGAACCCAATCAGAATGGGGTCATTTGTCAGGTTTTTTCTTCTGGTCCTATACAGATAGTACTGGTTAATGACTGCTTGGACTTATGACCAGGCACACTGTCCTCACTTCCGACCCACTGCTTGAACTTACCACCTGTCTGTTTTTTGGTGTTCTTCTATACATCTTGGTTCTAGGGCTCACTGTCATTTTTTTCTTTTTTGGTACAAAACGGGTTTGTTTATACAGTGCTATAATTTTGCTGACCGTACTATACTGCACAGTACTATAGTTTGATATTCTGTTCTACATTGCAGTACTGCATGTAAGAGTTATGCAAGGAAAAGCAAAGTCATTAAGTTGGAGTTTCCTGTGAGCAGCTCTTTGCTCTGAGTCTTATAATGTCCATAGAATTTACAACTTCTCATGGGGTGACCACGACATTTATGAAGCAGGTGGTAGGAAGGGAACTTGGTTATTGTACAAGGAGTGTCTGTGCTCCTCATCCTTCCAGCTCCAGGAGCTGCTTGGCCGCATGGCTGTTTTTCATAATGGTTAAGCATCTCAGGTGAACAGTGGCTGCCCTTGGGATCCTGTACTTTTCTCAGTTGTTAGCTTTGAGCAGATGCCCAACTTTCCTCTTCCTTCCCAGTTTGCTTTAGTTTTGTTAACACTTTGCTAATTTTCTTTTGCCCAGTTGACCTTTCTTTGTTACAGTGGCAAAGTTAAAGTTCCCCGTTACTATTGTACTATTGCCCATTTCATTTTTCATGTCTGCTAAAATTTGTCTTATGTAGCAGGGTGGTCCTACATTGGGTACATATTTTATTATTGTTATCTCTTCCTCTTGCGGTTTTCTCTTAACAAGTATGTAGTGATCTTCTTTATCTCTTTGGATGATTTTTGGTTTGAAGCAGGTATTGTTGGCAACCAGGAGAGCTACCCGTTTTTTTTTTTTTTTTTTTTTTTTTTTTTTTTTTTTGTCTTGGGGGGGGGTTTTTTTTTTTTTTTTTTTTTTTTTTTTTTTTTTTTTTTTTTTTGGGGTTTTTTTTTTTTTTTTTTTTTTTTTTTTTTTTTCTGATTTCCTGTGGCATGGAGGAGGATTGTTTTTCATCCTTTGACTTTTAGTCTGTGAATTTCCTTTTGAGAGGTATTTATTTATTTATTTATTTATTTATTTATTTATTTTTATGGTACCAGGAATCAAACTTAGGACCTTGCCTAAGGTCCTAACTAACTGCAAGCGGTTATTCCACTGAGCTATCTCCCTGGGCCATCTTTTTGAGTTTAATATTTTTCTTATATGCAGCATATTGGTGAATTTTCTTAATCCACTATGCTAGGCTGTTTCTTTCGATTGGTGAAGTAAGGCCATTTATATTGATGGTTACAACTGATACTTATTGGCTTATCTTTGTCATGTTATTTTCCTGTTTATAGGTTCCATAATTTTTTTCTTCTTTCTAATTACTTGCTCTGTTTGGTGGGTCCTCTCTGTTATTCTTGAAGCTGTGATCACTTCCATCTATTTATGGAAAATCTGTCAGTACTCTTTGTAGGATTGGCTTGGTGGTCACAAATTTCTTCAGTTGTTCTTTGTAATGGAAGAATCTTACTTTGCCATTGAATTTAATAGGTCCTTTTGCAGGGTACATAAATCTGGCTTGGGAGTTATTTTCTTTCAGGACATGAAATACCTCACTCCAAGCTCTTCTTGGTTTCATGGTCTGTGTTGAGAAATCTGCCATGATTCTGATGGGCTTTCCATTGTATGTGATCGGTTTCTGTTCTCTAGCAGCTTTTAATATTCTGTTCTTTCGCTGAATTCCTGAGATCGTGATTATTATGTATCTAAGTGTAGATCTATTGTGACTGTAGCTGTGTGGATTTCTGCACACCTCCCTTACCATTGTGTCAGGCTCTTTTCTGGTGTCTGCAGGACGTCCTATTGCTTCTGCAAATGGTCCTTTCATAGCACTTGTGCTGCCTCCTGCTGCTTCATTGACACCTGTTATTCTTGCATTGCTTTCTTGGCACGGCCCAGTAGCTGCTGAGTTGTTGCCTGGTTCATTGCTAGTCTTAAGAGATCTTTTATTTCATCTTCATTAGCTGCAATAGTTCTTTGAGGGCTGAAAGTGTATCTTCAGTCTCATTCAAGGCGTTTTGCCAGCTTTCAATGGAGTTCTTAATTTCCTGGATCTGTTTGAATGTAGTGTGCATTCTAGTTCTCTCCTGTATTGTTCATTTAGTGTTTCCATCATTTTTCTAGTCTCCTCTATTTTTCTATCTATGTCTTCTTTAGCCATGCTGAGCAATTCTTTCATGATTATTGACCTTTTTTTTTAGATCTGAAAAATTATTTCTGCTTTTATTTCTTCTATAGCCTTATGGACTTGTTTCTTTATTTCAGTTGCTGTCATTTCAGAGATTTCAGTATGTGATTTCCAAGCTCTTGGATGTCTTTGACGCCTGGATTTGTTCTGGGTGGGCTGGAGGGTTGAGATTGCATTTTGCTCCTGTGTTTTGATATTTTTTTTAATTTTAATTTTAATTTTTTGAATTTTTTTTTTTGTGAGACTGGGGTTCGAACTCATGACCTTGCACTTACCATGCAGGCACTTGTGCCACAGAGCTATCTCCCTAAGTCCCTCGTTTTGATATTTTTGAAGCTCACAGTAACACTCAAAGAGTCCTCCAGGCTGCCCAAAGTCTGCCAGAGTTCTTAAATGGCTCTAGGAAAGCTTTGTGACTGCTCATTCTGGGCCCACAGATCACAGCTGTCCTGTGCCCTGCAGGCCACTCAGAGTTCTCCTACATCCTTAAAGGTTTGGAGCAGCACGAGTAGAAGCCCCACGCCTTCCTGCTATGGGCTGAGGGAGGTCAGAGCTTAGCGAGTCCTGCGGGCTGCCCAGAGGCCACTAAAGCTCTTCAGTGGCACCAGGAAAGCTCTGTGTCTGTGCATACTAGGCCCACAGATCGCAGCTTTCCTGTGTCCTTTCTTTAATTTTCTTAATAGTGGCCCAAGTTTCTGTGCTCCTCAGGAAGGGCTATGCTTGCAGTTTTGGAAACTGCCAGTACCTGAAGTGAAGTTTCATGAATAACATCACAGAGCCAGTGAATGGAAGATAGGCAAATAAAAAGCCAGTTTCTTCAGTTTGATTTGTAATTTTCTCCATGGCTTCTGTTCAAATTTGTGTTACTTATGTTACGAAATGACAGTTGAGCTGTCTTCACTGATGTGCTGCTAGTGTGTGCTAGCTGGGGTCAGTCTAGTCGCTGGATTAATCGCAGTGATTAAAGAAAATTTGTACCTGTATATGACAGTTAATTTATTTTTAGATATCTTCATGTCATCATTTTTTCATTTTATTTTTATTGATCAGCTTTTCAGTTTACTAATTTATAGTACGTACAATTGGTTATTTGCTTTTCAAAATCAGGACATCAATTATTATTTTTTTATTGTGCTTTCTGGAATTTGTCAGGAATTACTAACCTATAGTTGTGACTGTGACTATAGAAATTATTCAGAATCCTGAGCTGTAGTTGTCTGATTTTGAAACTTAAATACCTCATGTGGATATTGCCCACTCTACTTTATCTTTTAATCATGTTAGACCCATTTCTCTTAATAAAACTTTGAGTTCTCTGTTTAAAACGTATTCTCTCTATAATATTTTCAAAACAGGAAATAAAGTCTTTGCTCTCACTTTTTGGAGGTCAGTTCACCAGCGATAAGGAAAGTTATGGAAAGGTAAGATGAAGTTTTAGTTGACTATATGTAGACTACCTAAAAATAAATAAAACATTAGATTTGAAGAGAATTGAAATGCTTAAATTTCTACCTGTGCGATTACTTGTTTCACTTTTAGAGGCAGTTAAATGAAAAGATACTCGGGGCCTGGCAGGATGGCTCAGTGGTCTAAAGTGGCTGCTTGGGGAAGCTTGGGCGGCCTCAGGGACTGCGGTTCGATCCCCGGCACCACATGCTGTGCCAGCCCTGCCTTTGGGGCGGGCTGAGCCGGCCATAAAAATGAGTGAATAAACAAAGGTTCTGAAACATGAAAAGATACTTGAAAAACTATGGCTTTGGAAAGCAACTTAAATTTATTTGTAGTTTTCTTTTACGCATTCATTATTTTTATAGTAGTGCTGTTCAGTCCAGGCCATTGCCCATGAGATGCACGTGCTGTGCCTCTCAGCCACAACCCCAGCTCCAGTTTTAGTTTTTCACTGGACATTCATACCATAATTTATATCTGTGTTTTCATTGTGCACAGAACTATTTTCCTTTGGCGAGGTGTATTTTGACTTGGAACTTGGCAGAATTTTTAAGCTTCTATTGGAATGTACTTTCTCTTCCATCATTGTTATTCCATAATACTCCTTACCCACCACTTCAGTGACCACAGATATCTAGAATATGAGAAGTGCAGGGCTGGGATATAGCTCAGTGGTATAGTGCCTGCCTGGCCAGTGCAAAGTCCTGAGTTTGATTCCCAGTGCAACAAACAAACAAAAAAACAAAAAATAGAAAAGAAAAGGAAAACATAAAATAGCTATATGATAAGGAATGCTTGGCCAAGGTAAAAAAAAAAAAAAAAATCCAAGAAGGGCTGGGAAGATAGCTCAGTAGAATAAGCGCTTGCCTGGCAAACGCAAGAACCTGAGTTCAATCCCCAGTTCTGGAAAGAAAAAAAAAAAAAAAAAAAAAATCCAAGATTGTATTCTGTGGTGTAGTGTACATCAGTTCTTTCAGACGAGCTATGTAAAGGCAAATATTAAGCTAACCTTGAGTAGGGTTCAGTTTAACTTACTGCTCCTTCATTGATGAGGTCAGGTATGGAAGTGTCCTTACATTGCACTGTTAAGCTAGAAAGTAACGTATGGAAGGATTTCATCTTTCCTATGAGAATGATTTTTATTTTGGCCAAATATTCTCCCATTAAAGGATCAAAATTTGCCCTGCTGGTCTATAAATCAAACTATCTGGCCAGTACCCACTTGCTGGTAAATGGATTTTGCTATTTCTTTCAGTCTCCATTTTGGATTCTTAACCTTCCCTCTGAAGATATTGCAAGAAAGTTAATGAAACGGACCGTGTGTGCCAAGTAAGAGAAGCTCTGTCTCTCTCTTTTCAAATTTGTGTTGGGGAAAGGCAGAGGGTTGCAGAGAAACTGGGACTGGCTCGAAGTTCCAGGCATTTGCCACTGGATGGGGGTGCTACAGGGAAGAGCTGACTTGCTGAAAACAATGGGGGGGTGGGGTGGGGGTGGGAGTGGGGGGGGGCACTCAGCGCCAAAATGCAGAGATAAAGTGCTATTCAGGACAGCTTTTCCAAAGTTCCATAGTTGAGTTCATGCTGTTGAGGTGGAGCTCTAAATCTACCTGCAGCTTTAAGTCTAACCTTTTGAGTTCAATCTTCTTAATGAATATTGTTTATTAAATTAAAATGACTAGAAAAATCAGAACATAACTAAAAACATCCTCTGAATAATTACTATTTTAACTTATATTAAAATTTATGGCTCTATAATATATTTAAATTAGTAGTCGGGCATGGTGCCACATGCCTGTAATCCCAGCACTCGGGAGGCTGAGACAGGAGGATCGGTAAGTGTTCAAGACCAGCCTGGGCTACAGAACTGAGCTCAAGGCCAGCCTGAACTGTACAGCGAGACCCTGTCTCAAAAAGACAAATAAACAACAACAACAACAACAACAACAACAACAAAATATATATGTATTTAAATTAGAAAGACATAGTTTCTTAGGATTAAACAGCTACTGGAGTACTAAGTGTACACACACATATACATACATACATATATATGTATATTAAAGCTCATATCTTCTGATGCATATATTTAATGAATGGCAAATCAGTAATTGTATATTATGATAATATAGATTTTAGTTGCTTTTTAATCTTTGTATACCTTGTTTTGTTATGCTCACTAAGAGTAATATTACTATTGAGGTCTTTGCTGTATAAATTAATGGAAAGAAAAAGAAGAATTCAGGTCTCTCTCTCTCTCTCTCTCTCTTTCTCTCTCTCTCTCTCTCTCTCTCTTTCTTTCTTTCTTTCTTTCGTTCTTGCGTCTTTTTGAGACAGGATCTTCCTATGCAGTTCATGCTGGCCTGAACTCACTTAGTAGCCCAAGGTTGTCTCAAACTTGCAATCATTCTCCTGCCTCAGCCTCCTGAGTGCTGGGATTATAGGTATATACCACTGTGCCTGGCAAGAATTCAGATTTTAAAGGGCAGTATTTGTACTCTCATTGTAACAGAATGAAAATAAAGGCATAAACTCTAGCAAGTGCACTGCAGCAGGCTGTTTGCATCATTGAAAGATCCAGAGTTCGCCACTATTGGCCTAAACTGAAAATTAATCTAAATTCAAAAAAGTTTTTGTAGCAGAATAAGGGTTGAAATTTAGCTTGTTTTTAACATGGAGAATTTTGAGCAAACCCCCAAAGAAGTAAAAACTATAGCAAATCCATCTTAATCTGTTCCATTTTTTTTTTGGAGAGGACACTGGGAAAAGTTGGGTTTTATATTTTGTGACTTTACTGCATGAGTTCGTCCAGCATAAAACCATGACATCGGGACAAGCAAGTGCAGCTTGGGGACCAGCATGTGCCTTGTGTGCTCATGGCCTGGGCCCAAGCTGCTTGTGCTGTGTAAGGTCTGCCCTCTGTGCAAGTTGAGACTTGGGTTCTCTTCTCTTCTCTTCTCTTCTCTTCTCTTCTCTTCTCTTCTCTTCTCTTCTCTTCT